>JABUQX010033223.1:27500-30000 GCA_015478945.1 Trachelipus rathkii
TAGTGGTACATGCTTGAGAGAGGATTGGAGAAATAAATGAAGCTGGTCCCCCTTTATGCTTCGAACAAATACAAAGGTGAAAGGCTTGACAGGTGATGATAATACGATTTTAGGTAATTGTACTACTCTTCTTTAACCGTTTTGAAGAAGGTAACTAAGACTATTATCTCAGAAAATTCTTGTTGGCCAGACGAGATTCCTCTGTTGCAACGAGAAATCTTGCTAAATGCTTGCCTATTTAAAAGTAGGACTTTCAAAAGTGACAGAAACACTAATACTGGAGATAGATAATAGATTCAAAATCTGCAAAAACGATTACGCATGATGAAATAGTACTTTTCTGGTATTCCTAGATACCAAAACAAATCTTGAAACCACGCCTGTTCACAAAGCGGTTAAAATTTATTTAGTATTCCTATGTGATAAAATGCTGCTAAAGCCAGAATTTCACCAGCCATTAAAAAGGAAAAGATTGCAGAAACAGACACACACATTTACTATCTGTTAGCGAAACCATTGCAGAATCCAGAACGTTCTTTTGCTTCTAGCAGCGATGAAAAGTCTTGTTCAAAGGGTGTCAAAAGACACTCTTTCATTGATTGAAGATTATCAAAAGCGAAAACTCTTGGAATCGGATAAAGATCCATGGTTTGGATTGGCGTGAAATTGTAAAAGTTTTTCATATCTTGCAGAACTCGGGCAGGAAATACTAGCATGCCTCAATAAGTGAAGCTGGCCGAGCATTCTTGTCAGCGAATGCATTTCTCATTTACGAAGAAAAGAGAAGGAAACTCCTCCCTTAAAAGGGCTCAGAAGCTTTAGTTTTTTTTAAAACATAATTGAGAATTATTAATTTCAGTCATTCTACATATTAACCTTTTTTTTTTTAATGGGTTGAGGCTGAAGAAAAAAGGTTGGTGCGGCCTTGAAAAGAGTTGGGTCCATATTCTCGCTACTGGTAACACAGGTATATATATCTATATATATATATATATATATATATATATATACTATATATATATATATATAATATATATATATATATATATATATATATATATATATATATATATATAATAAATTTTATATATATACAAAATATATATTATTAATATATATATATAAATATATACTCATTATATATATTATATTATATATATAATATATATATATATATATATATATATATATTATAGACTCTTAGATTTTTTACTGAGGTTTCTTTTGTTTTACTTGAAGAAGACATTCAAGGATCAAGGATTTCAGTTTCATTTAACAAAGGAATAAAAGCAATAAATAAAATATAAGCAAAAGTGTTGCGGGAAATTTAGCATCAGGATAATATAATCTTTCTGAGGTTTTCTACTGTATCATACTTTGTCTACTTGAAAATTCAAATCAAGGTTTTCAGGGCAACTTATTAGAGAAAATTATATTTCATTTGAATTTAGATACTGTGGAGGAAGAAAAATCAACAAGGTAGTAGATAGTAGAAAATTTGAGACCTCTGTGATTAAGAAGAGTGTCTTTAAGTAAGGACCCTCCTGATTTTACTATTAAGGTAGGAAGAGACTTACAAAGGAACGTATACATCGTAATCATTATCGACCTTTGAGAAGAAGAGAAGTTTCTCCAACTATTGTATTTACAAAATTCGTAAACAAAAACATTAAGTTAAGATTTATTAATATTTTTTATATAATTTTAGGATATTTTAGGGTGTGTTTGTTTGAGCGGGGTTTGGAGCTTAAGGTATTGGGAAGTGCCTCAGGTTGTGGGATCCCAGTAAACGTGCAGCCTAATTTAGTGTGGGAATAGAAGAAAGTAGAGTGGTGAATAAGAGGGTCAGGATTAAGGAGAGTAAGGGAGAGTAAAGAGATAGGATGGGCAAAAGAGAGTAGATTAGAGTGGGTTGTATGAATGTGAGAGGGATAAATGAGGATCTGAAAAGGGAAGAAGTTGGGTTAATGTTCGAAGAAAAAAGGTTGGATGTGCTAGGGTTGACAGAAACAAAGCTGAAAGGATAGAAGGAGATGGACTTTGGAAAATTTAAGGGTATGATTTCGGGGGTGAACGAGAAAGTGAGGGCGAGGGAAGGGGTAGGAATAGTTATGAGGAAAGAGGGGTGGGATAAGGTAAAAGTGTGCAAATAGGTGAACTCGAGAATAATGTGGGTTTAAGTGAAATTTGGGGGGGAAATGTGGGTTTTTATATGCGCGTTTGCACCAGTAAATGGAGCGAGGGAGGAGGAGAGAGAAAGATTTTGGAGTGAGTTGAATGAATGTTGGGAAAGTTTCGGGGTTAATGATAAAATTTGTTTATTTAGGAGATTTGGAATGCAGGAGTGGGAAAGAGAGGAGATGGGAGAATTATAGGTCCATTTTGGGTAGGGGAAAAGGAATGTTAATGGAGAAAGTCTGTTAGAGTTATGTGTTGATAGAAGATTGATAGTTGGAAATACGTGGTTCAAGAAAAGTGAAAATCATAAGTATACATGGAA
>JABUQX010033223.1:35000-37052 GCA_015478945.1 Trachelipus rathkii
AACAACTCGTTAATTAAGGTAACTTAACGGATGAGGGGAAAAATTTTAACGTAATTCACAAATTGTAACTCGTTAATAGTCCGTTACTTCCTTTCGAAATTAACGAAAGCGTTAAAAGTTAACGAAAAAATTAACGTAGCTGTTTAAGATGTTTTAAACAAATATATAATCAAATATATAATTAATCAAATATATATAAATGGAAATGTTTTATTTTGTTTTTATTATATTCAAATAGTGAAATTTGTCCATAGGACAAAGAGAGACTCGATTTTGAGGCTAAAAATGGTCCGCCTCACTCATCCTCCTATCTATTTCATATCTTCTTGATTTCGGAGATTGAAAGGAGTATTTTAATAATTTACGAGTTTTTATTTAAAAAAGAATCATAATGTATTTCTTACTACGAAATCTTCAAAAAAAATTGTCTTTAAAAAAAAAAGTTTAGAGACTTACTTTATGTTTGTTTGCGTGTCGCACACACACACACACACACACACACACACACACACACACACACACACACACACACACACACACACACACTAACATACAGAAACGCGCGCGCGCGCGCGAATGTTCACGGAGCCAAAAATTTGTTCGTTTATGTACTTACACATGTTTCATGTGTTCGCACGCTCTCTCACACATAAAATCTTTGTAACCCTAGAACGGGTTCGTCAATTTTTTTGGACACATACGGGTTCTTTGGGGTTAAAATGACCCACCTATTAAATCTTCGTTTAGCAAAGACCAAGGTCAATTTTTCATGCCAATTATATTATTTGTTGAAAATTTAGCCAATTTCCTATAAAATTAAAACTATAGTTTGAAGTTTAACATGTGCTGAATAAAAAAAAAACTGCGATATAAAAATTTTACTTGAAAAAAATACATTTACTCTTTAAAAATTAAAAAAAAATAGTAACTTTTAATTTTTTCTCTTTTCTAAACATTTCTGATATCTTTACACATTGAATTTTGATATGCTGCAATTCTCATCCCAATAGCTTGCTTAGAAACCTGTTAGGTAGGAAATTGAAATTACGCCTTTTTTCAAACCCCTTATTTTGGTCATATTTTATATATATGTGTGGGTCAAAATGACCCACCTCTTAAATCTTCGTTTAGCAAAGACCAAGGTCATTTTTTCATGCCAATTATATTATTTTTTGAAAATTTAGCCAATTTCCTATAAAATTAAAACTATAGTTTGAAGTTTAACATGTGCTGAATAAAAAAAAAACTGCGATACAAAAATTTTACTTGAAAAAAATCCATTTACTTTTCAAAAATTAAAAAAAAATAGTAACTTTTAATTTTTTTTTCTTTTCAAAACATTTCTGATATCCTTATATGTTGAATTTTGATATGCTGCAATTCCCATCCCAATATCTTGCTTAGAAACCTGTTAGGTTGTATCTGCATGTATGATGGCAGGTTTGCACAGGCGCGGGCTTACTATCGACTTTACTAACATCCGTAGCTTGCAAACTCTAACTCTGCATCCGTGGAATACCACCTCTCTAACTCTAACCCTAATCTACTTTGCTCCTGTCTGAGACACCAGCCATGGTAGGGAATTCATCTCTAACTCATTTAATATGCCCAACTATAACTTATTTCATAATTTCCGTCTGAAGGGTGGAGTATGTGCCTATGTTAACATAAACACTCCTGTAACACGTCTCGAGATCGTCGATCTCCCTACTTCGATGTTCTGTTGGCTTAAAATCTTTCTTCCTTCTACTACTTAATAATCTTGTGTTTCTGCTACTGTTCTCCTAATCATAAAGATTTTCACGCCTTTTTTGGAATATCTTACTACTTCTCACGAGGGATGTTATTATCTTCTTTCATCCAAAACTGGGTCCTCTATTAGTGGGATTTCAATTGGATACAAAACACTGGAATGGTAGGGGTCCTCTCATACTGACTTAGGTGGGAAGGAGAGGCCAAATCATTCAGCATTTTCAACGATCTGGAGCAACTAATTAAAGACCCACACACATTCTGGATCGTCCCAACCCATTCTTGAACACACTTGACCTT
>JABUQX010033224.1:0-22369 GCA_015478945.1 Trachelipus rathkii
GATAATAGAAGATGAGTGGCTATGGTAATTTTTTTAATATCGCGCAGTAAAGTTTTTATTAAATTTTATAATGTTATAATATGTATAATAGTATTTTAGTTTATTGCCAATTATTTACAATATTATTTTATTTCAATTAGGGTTTATTTTTAATGTAGATATAGGTATAAATTTGAATATAAAGCTAATAATTTTGAGTAGAAACCTCTCTAATATGATGTGTTATAGAATACAAAGTTGTAATTTTCTTATTTTCCGTGATGGTAGAGTGAAGTAGAATTAGTTGTTTAAATTATATCCATGTATTATATAATTTTATATTATATTTGGTCAACTAATTATAGTATAGTAATAGTAACTCAGACCTACACGTATTTAAAAATTTATCCTATCACTTATTGAATATTAAACGATTCTCACTCTTGCACTTCATAGTGTGTTATGAACTCATGAGTGGTCATATTTTAATATTGATAAAATATATCGTAAATAGAGAGTGACCATAGATATTTTTTGATATATTTGGACAATGCTTTATATCATACTAGATCCGTTTTGCGTTGCGAGGATATTCTCTCTTTAATAGTTGATCATGATACATCATAATTTTATTCTAATTTGCTCTATTATTGCGTTAATATGTTTGGTATCGTTTATATCAATATCAAGATATTCTGTCTAATATTATTGTTATCTTGAAATAATATTTGCGTATTCGCTGACGAGGTCAAGTTAATAAGTCAACGTTTTTGTAACGTTATTAAAAAGAATTTTAATGCGATTTGTATTTGTTAATTATACCTATTTTGTTAGAAAGGGTATATTTATTAGTCAGTACTTTTTATAAGTCGATGTAATATAGGAGAGGCTATTGATGTGATGACGATCAGTTGAATATATTCACATTTTTGAGGGAATAATTTTTTATCAATTATTTTACTTGATGTTAGCTTAATTCGCTATCAAAATGATGCTAAGATTAATTAATTGCATTTTAATTGATTTAGATCTGTAAGCTTACTAACTGTGACAATTTTGAAAGTCCCTTGTATATATATATATATTATTATTATTGTACTTAAATTTATAAGCTTTACATTAAATGTTGAGATAGTGTTACATTGGGAATTTGAAGAATAAAATATAAAATAAAATAAATAGATAAATAGTAATTTGAATTACTACAATCCACTGATGGAATTTATATTAATTTCTGATGAAGGAAGTAGAGATTGTGTATTACCTTATATGATATATTATAGTATTAAATTTATCATAAATATTTGGAATTATAACTTTCATAAAAGCTTAGTTACACAACTTTCAATTGCCTCTGCAAATCTTATTTAATTTCTAGCATAATGTTTGCGGCCTCTCGGTATATTTAGTAGGTTTGGGATACGTGTGAATGTTTATGTTAGTGAAGTGATCGAGTAGTGTAGCGGGTGGGATATGAATATACTGGCGTAGTTATGCCTACAGATTGTCGTAGAAATATTTGAAGTTGCTCTACGGGCATTTATATGTGATCATGGGGTAATAAAGATACTGTTCGCTTTAAGTAAATATTTTTCAGTGTGGATATATAATCTTTATTTATAAATAGTTGGATACATAATTGCGGGTGAGATATTGCTGATATCATGGAAAATTGTATGGATATAGTTATATTATATATCATTATATATGATATATATTTATTATATATTGATTATATTATGTATATATTATTATATATTATATTAATATATATTATTATTATAGGTTATATATATAATTATGTATAGTATATATATAATTAATTAATAGGTATGTATATATATATATATATTATTATTAATATAGGTATATTAGTATATATATATATAGTAGTATATGGATATATGTATTTAAGTATATATATATAGGATATAATGTGATTAGGTAAAATGTGTGTTGTCATATATGCAAAAAAAATTTAGGATTAGAAATAATAAACGTTAAATACCTAAACTTAATGGTCAGTTACTCCGGTGGAGTATGTGTGTGTATGTTATTTTCTAGAATGGTGACTTAAAGGTGTTGTAATTTAGTTAATGCAGCAAATTGACAAGGTTTTGAAATAGAAAATAGTTAATACTGATGATCTGAAAAAAGAGAGTTCTTGATTCTGTATGCTGCATATATATATTGTATATTGAGTTATACGTATATATATATATATATTAATATATATTAGTATTATATATATATATGATAGTAATTATATAGTATATATTAATATATATTATATTATTATGATATTATTATATATTATTAGTATAATATTATATAATTTATTAGTATATTATTAGTATATATATATTAGTGATATATAGTATATATATATATATATTATGATATCCCTGGGACGTATTAGTAAGGTAATAAGTAGGAGTATGCATTATTACTCCTAAGGCTGGGGTTATGGTAGGTGGGTATTAGTACAAGTACTAATTGGATAATATAGTATATATACTTGTAAGTGTATAATAGTACAGCTTGATGGGGTTGTTAAGTTTATTTTCCTATAAGAAGGTGGTATCACGTATTATATATAGGTATAATATATTATAGTATCAGGATATATGTGATATGAGTATACTAGGTAGTAGTATAGGCATGAGGCTATAATAAGGTTTCACATGGTGGCTAGTATAGTCCAGGTGAGGAGGGTATCGCTGCCGATAATAGCGTACCTTACTGCATGGATATACGATAGTGATATTATAATGGAGTTATTTATATATAGTTATATATTTATTTATTTATATTGTTAGTATTATATATTATATAGTATAGTGATATAGTTTTAATAGTGAAATATGGGTATATAGTAGTATATTATAGTATATAGTAGTATATATATATTATCATATATAGAAAAGTTTTCTTATGATAATATTAAAGACTATAGATTTCATTTCTTAGTGGTTCTAGATATTTTTTATTTTAATGAAGAACCTGTTAAATTTTAAAAGTACTGGTACACATGAAGAGTTATCGATTTAAGTATAAATTTTCTCACTATGGGTTGTAGTTCTTATAAAGTTGTTAAATTAAGTTTTTTTATTGGGTTTTTATTTAGACCAATTGTTTTTTTTGTTTTTAGTGTGCTTAATCACTAAGATTTTGATGACCTGAAGAGTGGTCATTTTCGTTTCTGATATAATTATATATAGATATGATATTTTAGTATATATATATATGTAGATATATATATAGGTATATTATTACTTAGTTAGTATATGATACTAATATATAGTTAATAGCATATGATTATATGTTTAATGTGGGGGTTTATAATTGATATGTGTATCACACCGTTATCTATTTTTGCGGTCATATACCTATGGATATTTGTATAGATAGGTTGTGCTTTACGTTGGTCATGCATTTTAACTAGCCAGTTGTCATCAAGATGCTATGGCAATAGTTTTATTAAAATATATTTATGAATAGTATAGGTATATATATATATTGTATACTTAATGATAATAGTATGTATTTGTATATATAATAATATATACTTATATATATATCAATTTATATATTATATATAGTTAATAGTAGATGTGTCAAAATAAAATGCACTATTTGAGAGGAGTAAATTAAATCTATAAATATAAAATTCTTATATATATGTTATTAGTATAGTATATATATTATATATGATTGTATCATTATATATTATTATTTAGTATTTATTATTAATGATTATTATTTCTTAATATTATATAAGTATTTAATATATATAAGTGTATAGGTAGATAATAGTAGTATGAGAAAATAATGTATATAGTTAGTTAGTACTTAATATATTACACTATATTTTACAATACACTAAATTCTACAATATAGAGTCTGTTTCTAGCTATTATATGTATTATATATATTAATTTTATAGTATTGATGGGATGCTCATTTCATAGTTGGTAGGTACAAGATATGCGGTTATCTGTTGAAATATAGATAATAGTAGAAGTTCTCTGTTGATTAGGCATATTACAGTACTGATATTTAGATAGTTTGAATTACTATAGATTTTCAACTTCTTCTTCTTCTTCTCTCAATATATATGTGCTTATTATATAGTGGAGTACATACACTATTATTAACTGGAATGTTTCTTAGATGATTCCACACATACACACATTAGTTATGATCTTTATATCAGCACAGATTGGATTCCTTCCTAGGCTATGTTCAATATTATAGTATATTTAGTATATTGGTACTGCAATATTTAAAAATGAACTTTTTTAAGAATGATATCAGATGGATGACTATTCAACAGTATTTGTTAATTTTCCTATCTCTAGTGCCTCAGTTTTATAATTATATACCTCACACACTTTCTCTACAAATATCTAACACTTATATTCAACATTATTACACGTATTATCTAAAGTGCATATACTGTGGCGTCATCCTTCGTTATCTTACTTTAGTTAGTACAAAACTCACTCTTGAGGAAGCACGGGTTTATCTTTTGGTAGAGTATATTTCAACTTTTGCAATATTTTAGTTAACAATTTGTTTTATAGCTAGGGTAAACTCTCTACTTACTAATGATAATGTGTTATTGAATAATCTTATTAATCTATTTCTGGTGCTTCTTTAAGTCTTTTATTTCATTTAGTTTCACCCACTTTTTATATTATATTTATATATTATATAATATTATTATATATAATATATATATTATAAATATAAATTACAATAGTTAAAATACATAAAATATATTTTACTATTATATTTGTCTAATATATACAAAATATATATATAATTTAATATAGTAGTACAATATTATATAATATAATATTAAGTACGTTAAGATCTTATCTAAAAATATATTATATATATCTTGATTGTGCTCAAACTTAAATAAAATAAATATATTATATATTACTAAATTGTAGAGTTTTATGAAATCTATCTTATTATGCCAAATATATATATATATATATACTATATAGTATATTAGATATATATATATTATTATATATTATGATGAATTATATTATATATATTATATATTATATTTTATTTGATTTATAGTTATATTATTATATATAGTTATATAGTTATTTAATAATTAATCATATATTATATATGATTATTATTTATAGTATTAGTAGATATATATAATTATAATTAATAATATGTATTAATATTATTATATAGTAGTATATTTATTATAAGTATATATAGTAGTATTTTTATATATGATTATATAGTGTATATATATTTATAGTATATATGTAGATATAGCTACGTAATATATAAAAATAAGAAAGTGTTATATTATGATAATATTATTATATTAATGTATATTATATAGTATATTTATAGTTATATTATAGTATATTATATTTAATTATATATTCATAAATTATTTTATCTTTTGGATCAATTTAATAATTGTAGTAGAAGCTTCTGGAACATCATTGTTTTATTAAAAGGTTAGATTCTTTCCTTTTTGTGTTATATCTTTTATATCTAATTGTAACTTACTTTATTGCTCCTTTTTGTCTATCGGTTTATAAGTCTCTTGTATCTTTCTTCAGTTAATCTTTATTTCTTATTTTCTTCTATCTTTATAGTAAATAAACTATAGGATACGCTTACTCAATTTGCTTCCTTTTGTGAATCTATCACCTACTTATACTCATTATCTCTCCACTTATCTCCTTCCTTTTTTTCTCTCTCCTTTATTCTTCATATATGCTTTCTCAATATATATATAATCTTTCTCTTTATCTATTTTCTCTATCTTCACTATCTCTCTTCTCTCTCTCTTCATCTCTCTTCATCTCTCTCTCTCTTCTCTATCTCTCTCTATCTATATCGTCTCTATCTCGTAATCTCATCTCTATCATTCTCTATCATCTCGTATTCTATCTATCTTCTCTATATGCTCTATATGTGTCTATCTATCTACTCACTAGTCTCAGATCTGAAGGAAAGTCAGAAGCACATTTACTACATCACTCTATATCTATCTATATCTAGTATTTCTCTATTTACTATCTGCTCTCGTTACTTACTCATGTCTATCAGTATATATAATATAGTATGATCGGTATATATCACTTATACGTTATATGATCGTATAGTCTTCACTATCTCGCTCTCATTACTTATTTAGCTATACGATATATCTCTCTAGTAATAACTTTATATCTTCTATCTCTTCTATACTATAGTATAGTATATATATTACAAGTATTATATTATATTCTAATATATATATTATGTGTGTGTATTACATTTTTTTGAAAGACTTAGAATAACTCTTCAGAATTTTCTTTCATTTCTAAATAAGTGACGAGTGCTTTGAAAAATGGTGCTCTCTGATATTCCTGCCTGAATGTGGTCTCGTACTTCACTTTCCTAAACGCCGTGTTCAAAATTTAGCGATGAGAACGTTTCTTTTCCTTTCCTATTTAAATATATAACTATATTTGGAGGAAAAATGGAAAATTCTTAAATTGTATTTTTAAATGACGCTGTCTTCATATATATATATATATATGTAATTATATTATAATATAAGACACAACAGATATTATATATATGATATAATATTATTTATAATATATTATATGATATATATTACTATATATAATATATATTAAATATAATAGACGCCAAGCAAAATTATCACACTACCTCTGAAATCCTTCGAGGATGTTATAAATTTAGGAATACACTAGACTTCCTAGGGACGATATTTTACGTTACGTGCATGTGCAAAGACATGCCGTGCACACGTTTTTGTCCTATATTGCCGCCATAAGGAGAAGGTGTAAAAACAAAAGGCTGATTTCCATAGAGAGAGATATGAATTGAGAAACCAGCGAACTCGAACTGGGATTGGTTTTGTAGTTTACTATTATTGTCTCGAGCATATCGGCGGAGCAGCGGTTACATCGTATACGGTAGTGGAGACATAATGGAAACGGCTAATCTTCATTTGTCAAGTGAATAATATGCGCAGATTGAGACATTTCCAGCAGAGGACCAAAGCCATCGTGACATCGAACGTAGTTTCAACGTTGCACACACTAGGTTAATATAATCTTAAACTCAACTACATTTTTGAAAACGGGTACCTTTCTTTATTTGTTGCTAATATTAATATTATTTACTAACATTTCTCGAGATTTTTTTGGAATGATCCATAGTTACTCCAGAAGGTTCTCATACTAGTTACCAAAATAATAATAATAATAATAATAATAATAATAATAATAATAATAATAATAATAATAATAATAATAATAATAATAATAATAATAATAATAATAATAATAATAATAATAATAATAATAATAATAATAATAATAATATAATAATAAGAATAGATAATAATAAGTTAAGTATAATAATATAATAATAAAGTAATACTAAAAGAATAATATAATAATAATATAATAATAATGAATAATATAATAATAAAATAATAATAACTAATGAATAATAATAATATGAATAATAATACTAAAAATAATCAAGAATAATAATAATAAATTAATTAAAATCGAAAAGGAAATAAAAAATTTAATATATTTAAAAAAAATAAAAAATAAGTTAAAAATAAAAAAATTAAAAATATTTTAAAATAAGGTAATCAATATAATAATCCTAATAAAAGCGTCATAATATTCCTTATATTAATTATAATAATAATATTTAATATATAATAATATGATTATAAAAATAATAATAATTCGAAATAAAAATCGAAATTAATTAACCATGTTAATATATAATTAATTAAGATTAAAAAAGATACTCTATATGGCTATTTTATATTAATAATTAGAAATTATTTTTTAATAATTATAGTGAATATATAATAATATATAATAATTAATAATCAAAATGAAGTATTAATAAGAAAAAATGAAAATAAAAATATAATTTATTATTGTATAATGATTAATGATTAAATAGATTAATATAATATTATAATAATACTTAATAATAATTAATAATATAATATAGAATAAATTAATTATATTATACATTTAATAATTAATAATTTATTTTTTTCTCCTGTCCTGAAATATTCTGTGTAATATATAAATATAATGTTCGGTAATAAAAAGTCGTACATTAAGATATTATATTTTAAATTAATTCTTCCCTTATAGAATTGAAATAGTAGGTCCTCTATTGATCCGTAGAGTTTCATGATAATTTTTTGTCTGTGATGGGATCAATGGAAATGAACGATTAAAATTCTAGTGTAAAATAAACTTGATTTTATACTACTTGACAGGATATATGTATAAATATTATTATTATTATATAATTTATTTATAATTATTACTATATAATTTATATTTATATTATTGATTGGTTTATTATTAAGTATTATTATTTATTAATTATTATTTATTATTATTATTATATTCAATGATTATATATTATTTATTTATAATTATTATTATTTATTATTATTTTTTTATTTATTATTATTTATATTATATGTATTATTTATTTATTATTTACATTATATATATTTTATTATAATTTTAATTATTATTATTATTATTTATATTATTATTTATTAGTAGATAATTAATTATTATTTTTTAAATTAGTTATTATTTAATCATTTTAATTATTTTAAAATATTTTTATTTTATTTATATTTTATAGTTATTATTCATTATTATTTATTATTATTATTATTATTATTATTATTATTATTATTATTATTATTATTATTATTATTATTATTATTATTATTATTATTATTATTATTATTATTATTATTTATTATTATTATTATTATTGTTTTATTATTATTGTTATTATTGTTATTATTGTTATTATTATTTTTATTACTATTATTTATTGCTGTTATTGTTGCTGTTGTTGTTAATTATTATTATTTATTTTTAAAGGACTTAACCATCATTGCCACTGCCCTTTTCAACTCAAAATAATTATTATCTTAATTGCAATTTGAAAAATTCAATATTGAAAATCTTGTTTTTTTAAATTAATAAAGAGTTTTTGATTTTATTAACTTAGTAAGTATCCTGTTACACTAGTAGTAGCAGTTACGTAGTAATGGTAGAAGTAGCAGTAGATGTAGTAGTGATCTTAATAATAATAATAATAGCATTGATAAAAATTAGTTAGTGGTAGGAAACCGAGGCAAAAAAATTCTAAATTTACTTGGAAAAATAAACACACGTTGAAAAAATATTATTCAACTAAATTAAAAATAGGTAAAAAGCATGAAAGTAAAACAAATAAACATTAATAGTGAATAGAGATCAAAGTCATAATGTATTCAAAATTTAATAAAAATTTAATTAAAGGTAAATTAAATTAGAAAGCGTAGAGTAACGAACAAAGAGATAATCAATGAATAATTGGTTATTAAAAAAGAAGCCACAGGAATTAACCAACGTTTCATCATAATTCGTTTTAATACCCGTTTAATGACTCATTATTTTCAACCTTTTATAATTATCCTATCCTCCTTTTATTCCAATCTTTTCTCTTTCATAATTTGTTTATCTCTTTTTTTTACTCCGTCTACAATTTTTTTTAGCTCTGAATTGTATTCATCATGTAACGTCTTTGAATTTACTTTTTAATAAAGTATATTTGTAAGATTTTTTCATGCTTTTTTATATATTTCCTCAGTAATAAATTGTTTCATTAGCTTTTGTTTCACATTACCTAAAAAACATAAGTTATTCTTTCCAAATTTTCACTGATTACTTTATTATTAGTTTCATTATAACTCCATCAACGCGTTTCATTATCTGAAGGATATGTTGAAAGTAGATATAAAAAAAATTAATGAGAAAACAGAAAGAAAAGAAGATAATGGAATGACGCTGACTTAATGAATTGAACAAGAGTTGTATGTCAATAGAAAGATAAAATGTTCATCAACATCTTTAATAAGTTTAACGATGATCTTAATAAAAATGGTTTCTTTTCAAAAAAGGAATTGTTGGATGCGTGAAATCTGCTATTTTTATTCTCATTAAATCTTACTCTAACTCTAACTCTAACTCTAACTCTAACAACTCTAACTCTAAACACCCTCTCTAACTCTAACTCCTACACTCTACTCTAACTCTAACTCTAACTTAACAACAGCTGCTAATCTAACAATCAACTTAACTCAATCAACTCTAATCTAACTCTAACTCTAACTCATATAACTTAACATCTAACCTCTAACTCATAACTCCTAATCGAACCTTATCTACTTACGTTACTTAACTCTATCTTACATCATACTCTACTTTCTCTGATCTTACTCTTACTCTTACTCTTACTGCTCTACTCTGTACTCTTAACTCATACTTATCTTACTCTTACTTACGCTGTACTGCTTACTACTACTCTTCACTCTTACTCTATACTATTACTCAGTTACTCTTACTCTTACTATGACTCTGGACTCTGACGACCTGACTCTCGACTCTGACTCTGACTTCTTAATTTCAAATTTGGATTTTCCCCTACTCTTACTCTACTCTTACTACTCTTACTCTACTCTTACTTCTTATTCTTTATTTTATTCGTTACTCTTACTCTTAAACTCTTACTCTTATCTATCTCTTACTCCTATCTGACTGCTACTTCTTTACTCTTACTCTTACTCTCTTACTCTCTATACTCTCTTACTCTCATTACTCTCTTACTCTCTTATCTCTATACTCCTCTTACTCACTCAACCTCATCATCACTCCATTTCTCCTTTTCATCTCTCTCACTGACTCTTTCCTATTGCTCTACATCTGTCGAATTGTTTCGTACTCTCATTATTAGCTTTACAATTAAAAAATACTCCTGCTGAATTCTCAACCGTCAACACATTTAAATTGAAGAGATTCTTGATCACACATGCCCTTCTACTCTCTCTCTCTCTTCTCTCTCTCTCTCTCCTCCTCTCTTTCTCCCTCTTTCTCTCTACATCTCTCTCTCTCTTCTCTCTCCTCTCTCTCTCTCCCTCGTTCTCTCTCTCTCTCTCCTCCTCTTCTTCTTTGATTTAGGTCTAATATTAATTCTTTAATGATATGTATTATCTTTACATTTTTTACTTGTAAAATTCCGGAAAATCTTTCTTCTTAAATTCTTTTATCTCTCAGACAACATGCATGTCGGCTTTTAATTTTATTCTCATTCTAGGATTCTCCAAAATTGATGTCTTTATATTCATCTATCTTAAGCACAAAACAAACCACACCATCAAACACACACATATTAAATATATATTATATATATAATATATCAATATATAATAATATATATATATATATATATATAAGTATATAATATATATATATAATATTATATATTTATATTATTTAATATAAATTATAATATATATAGTATATATATATCATATATATACTATATATATATATATACTATATACATACTATATATTATATATAGTATATATCATATATATTATATATAATATGTATATATATATTACTATATAATATAATATAATATATATATATAAATATATATAAATATATAATTATAATATATTTATATATATATTCAATATATATATATAATATATATTATATATATATATATATATCTTCTTTATCTTCGTCCTTTCCCCAGATTGCGAGAGAGATGCCCAAAGTAATCCAGAAATAGAAAAATTTATAAAATAACATGACTTAAGTCAAAAGGAAAGCCTTTCCCCCCTTACCATCCCCTCAATATCACCCTAAAACCCACCCTAATGTTTCATAACACTCCGATAAACTAACATTGTGATATTTCGTCAATGTAGGGTTCAATATCTGAACCAAACCTACAACCAGGCACTTTCGCAAAATCCCGTCATTCACCTATATTATGACCCCTTCTTATTGCTTCTGCCAAATTCAAATTCTCTTTCTTTATACCATCCTTTACTAACTCATTCAGCTCTTTCTTTGGAATTCCAACCCGTCTATTCCAATCACACTCACCACTATATCTACTTAACTAACCCGACTATCATCCTTTCTTTCCATATGATCAAACAATCCTTTTTTTTCATATGATGATCAACAATCTTAATTCCCTCATTTACCCTTTTGTTCTCACCACACAACTTCCTAGCACGTTCATTCATCATTTTGTTACTTATTTTCACACCTAACTTAACTCTAAAATTATCCACCTTAACAGATTGCATCTTAGTTCTATACCGCTTTTTCTACACCTTAGTTTTACTACTATACATTAAGACTAATAACAATAAACCGTCATGCAAAACTCTATCGCACTCAAGACTTTTCCCTTTGCAATCACCAAAGATTTAATTGTTCAAGGCACCTTCCCACCATTCACAACTACCCTACAATACTCATACATCAACCGTTCCTCTTTTCATCCAACACTATGTGCCTAAAATATTAAACTCAGAGTACTTATTACCTCCTACATGCCTCCCTTACTCTTTTTAAACATTTTTACTTCATAATTTCGAATCCTGCTAAAACCTCTGTAATTTAACAAACTTTCTTCAGATTCATCACACAAAACCAAATCTTCACCTCACAATAAGGACACCCTCCACTCTCTTCCTTTATTCGTCAGCCTAATAGGCCAACTAATTATTATTCAATACTATATATATATATAATATATATATTATTTATATAATTTATTGATATATTATAATATTTATATATAATTTATAAATAATGTAATATATAGTAATATTCATAGATGAAGAAAAATACATAGATTAATATCATTTATATATATATATATTATAGTATATTTATATATATATTATATATTTTATATATATAATATAATATATATAATATTTATATATATATATATATCTATAATAAATATTAATATAAATATATTAAATATATATATATACTATTATATTTAATATATTATATAATAAAATATTATTCTTATAGTTATATATAAATATATAATATATATATATATATATATATATATATATAAGCACTCACTATGGTGATAAATTCATTAAATTTAGAACACAATTTAACTTTTAATTACTGATTAACTTTTAGAGTTTCAAGCTACTGATAACTGTTTTAAAGCAAATTGCTTTAAAAATAAAGTAAAAAATATCTACATATTAAAGTAGCTATTTTTCATTTTAAAAAAACAAAAAAAAAACATTAATTAAAAGCAAGTTAACAATTATTTATAAATTATAACAGACCATTTTAATAACTCAGAGCCAAAAGTCAGTTTCCATAAACAAATTTTTGAATAAAATTTTATATTGTAATAAAAATAAATAAATAAATGAGTAAATAAATAATTCAATAAATAATAAATAAATTAATCATTAACAAATATCAAGAAACCTTAAGGCTCAAGAATTATAAAATTATTTTAATAACGACGACAATATCTTCAATTTAATACATTAAACTTCTTTTTTTATTTCTGGAACAGTAACTGTAATTTTTAATAATAATTAAAAAAAAAGCAACAAAGATTCAGGATCCTGCTCTGTTTCAGATATATAGAATAAGAATTTTTCGTTACTTGTGGTTTTTCCTACTCCAAATAACGAGTCAAAAGAGTGACTGGTGTTACGAACAGTTTTCTACCTAAGGAAAGATTGTGATATTTTAAAATACTGTAGTAAAAAGAGGAGTCTTTCATTTTTATGAAATTAAAAATAAACATAACATAAATTCTTTTTCTAACAAATCTCAACCATATAAGGATCACATCAAACCAGTAAATATTTTCAGCAATTTATGTGTAAATATTTCGAATTTTAAATCATTTTTCCCAAAAAGTGGGGGAAAAAAAACTTCCAAATTACTTAAAACCCACAAAAGTATGCGGGAACAAAAAAACGAGGCATTTTAATCCTCAATTTATTGAACAAAGTAGAACAAAAATACTGAATTTTATTAAAAATAGCCCTGGTACATAAAAGAAGAACCTTGAAAGAAATTTATATATAAAATAGCGTTCCATAGCACTTTTTCTCGTTCATAAAAAGTAAATTTTTATAAAGGTCGTCTCCGAAGTGTATTTACAATTCATTCTTTTTAAAAATTAAAACTTTATTGATTCTAATTTATTTCTCATGAGTCAAATAAAAAATATGGTTAAGAGTTTTTAAAATATTTATATCGCTTTGCAAGAATAAAATATTTAATACAACTTTTATTAAATTCTCGGACGACTCTCTCTCTCTCTCTCTCTCTCTCTCTCTCTCTCTCTCTCTCTCTCTCTCTCTCTCTCTCTCTCTTTCTCTCTATTTGTACTAATCTACTCTATATATATACCTCTCCCATATACTATATCTTTTACATTTGAAACTCTGTCTTTAAATTATATATTTATAATATATATATATATATATATATATAATATATATTATATATATATATATATATATATATATACATATGTGTATATATATATATATAAATATATATATATATATATATATATATCTTTCTATCTTTATATATACTGTATATATATATGTATGTAATATATATTTATAATATATTTATAATATATAAATCATATATATATACTTATATACATATATAATAATAATATGTATAGCAATATATATATATATATATATATATCAGTGGTGGCTCGTGGTCAAAATTCTTGGGTAGACCAAGATAAAATTTACATATGTATATATATGTATAATAATATATATATATAATAACAATATATTAATAAATATCTAATAATAATAATAATAACTCTTCTCATGTAGCTCATATTGTATGCATATGTAGTAATAATATATGTATATGGCATGCAATAATAATATATGTGGCATATATATATCTTATAATATAATATATATAACCTTATAACCTTTTTCATATATACCTTTATATATTGTATATATATATATCATAATAGTATATAATATATATAATATGCATATATATAACAAATATATATATAATATATAATAATATATATAATATATATACATATATATATATATATATATATATATATTCTTCTTTACATTTATTATAAATATCAAATTACTATTTCCTTTTGGAATGGTTTCATATATAAATCCCTGACTGTATTGCGCATATTCTTATATGTTTGGATTTTACAATATATTTTATATTCCCATCAGAATTTAGCCGAATTTTTAATGAAACGAAAATCTAATACGAATCCAATATCCGGTATTTATAAAACTAGCACTATTTTTATTAAAAGCACACAAATCAGTAATAATTAATATTTATTAATAAATAATATAAAAAGCGTATTATTACTAACTCCACATGAGATACTGTACATTCCACTATTAGCTGCAAATACAACTTGTCTTTCCGAGGCTAATTTATAGGTAGCCTGAAAGACTGACTCATCAGACATTAAGCCGGGCTCTCATTGCAGAATGAGTCAATGATTTTTAAATGAAAATTATAAATTAAATTAGTCGGTATAAGAGATAAGATGATCAAGTTAGCATAAAATTAGTTAATTAATATTATAATATTATTATTATTTCTTGCTAATGTATTTTAAATTGGGTTTTTTTTTAAAAATGACTGCTACTAGAGTCAGAAGGCAAATACAGAGTTTGCCTAGAGCTAAAAAAAACGGAATTATTTTTTTAACTTGGAAGAAAGTAATGGATTGTCCTTGATTGTTAATATTAAAAATCGAGTTGAAATTTGAGTAGGCGTCTCAACAGATCGCCTTCGACCAATTTATATATATATATATATATATATATATATATATATATATATATATATATATATATATATATATATATATATATATATATAAATATATATATATATTTATTTTTATATATATATATATATATATATATATATACTATATCATATATAATATTGTATATATATATATATAATAATATGTATTAGTATTGTGTATATAACATATGTATGTAATAATGTATAATATATGCTAATGTATATGTATGAATAATAATAATATATATATATATATATGTATTATATCATAAATAATAATAATAATAATATGTATATATGTGTATATATAATAATAATAATATGTAATATGTAATAATAATGTGTGTAATAATAGTAATAATATAATATAATATGTAATAATAAATAATAATAATATAATAATAATAATAATAACCAATAATAATAATAATAATAATAATAATAATAATAATAATATATATATAATAATTTATTTCTTATAATATTAATAATAATAATTTTAACCATCATTTATTTCAAAGTAATAATAATATATAATAATATGTAATAATATAATAATGTAATAATAATATACAATCTACTAATAATAATAATATGTAATAATATATATATTTTTAACAATAACAATAATAATAATATTGTATGTAATGTAATTTATAATAATTTATAATATATACGTAAATAATAATAATAATATAATATAATATATAATAATAATAATAATAATATACATAATATAATAATAATATATAATAATAATAATATAATAATATGTTTATAATAATAATAATATGTTTATATATATATGTAATAATATATATATATATCTATATATGTATATATACATTTTTCAGATATATATTTATGTATTTATCTCTTTATATATATATATATATATATATATATATATATATATATATATATATATATATATATATATATATATATATATATATATATATAAGGAAGAGTAGGGTAGGTAGCTCCTACACAATATTTTTGAGTTTTTTTTTAATAAAATAAATTAAATGGTAAAGTTTACTAAATTATTACAATTTTATATGGAAATGAAAAAAGAATCTGATTTATAAAATAAATTTTAAGAAAAACAAGTACATTAGTATTAGCAATTACAATAATTAAATTTATTTGGAAATTTTCTTTCTAGAGTAAAATTTTCTTTCTAGAGTAAAACTCTAATCTATGGGCGTACGTAAATTTTCATTTTTCGTATAATATTATACTGGGTCAGGTCGGTCATCATACCTTGCTGAACGATCGAAAAGATACGAAAATCACGGGAACGTAAATTTTCGCTCACTTGAAAACGTACGAATTCAAATTTGGAAATGTGAGAAAGAATTTTGATTCTCTCTATCTATCTATCTATCTATCTATCTATCTATCTATCCTATAAACATCTATCTATATGTATCTATCTATCTATCTATCTATGTATGTATCTATCTATCTATCTATCTATCTATCTATCTATCTATCTATCTATCTATCTATCTATCTATCTATCTATCTATCTATCTATCTATCTATCTATCTATCTATGACGATAAGTTCACTTACGGCTGACAGAGTAAATTAATATGTACAGCATAGATGAATTGTGTTTACTGCTTAGTTTTGAAGTAAGGGTAGTTAATATGTTGCGATTATTGAATTTTAATTATATGTTACATCAGTGGTTTCAAAGTGCCGTTTACCTTTGTATAATTGAAATAATCCATAATAGAAGTAAGTGTTTATTTTATATTAAAATAATAGTTTCAGTTTTCATTTAAAAAATTTAATCGATTTTGAATTTTCCAACTTTGTTAGGAAAATTTTAGTTATGTTATCTTTATATATTTATATATTCAGAGGCAAATCCTGGGAATGCTTTTGGCATGCTGTGATCATGCAAAATTATTGCAATTTTATAATTAATGATAGACCTTATTTTATAAATTGGAAGACTTTCTTTTTAGAATCTAACATGGGGTGACTTCGGCAAACTTGAATTAGTCAAGGGTGCCGCGAATCGAAAAAGTTTGAGAACCACTGTGTTACATTACTTAAGTGCCGTTTACCTTTGTTTAATTGAAATAATTTATAATAGAAGTAAGTGTTTATTTTATATTAAGATAATAGTTACATAAAGTTATAAACATGTAAAGAACAAACAGCTTTACTTTAAAAATTTTGGTAGGCTTATATCCCGTTTTGAGTCAATCTCATATAATAGTAATACACATAAATAAAGTTTTATTCAAAATGACGTGAGAAATTAAATTTTTCCTAAAAATAAATAAGTACAGTACGTAATGTTTTCGTTATATTTTCCTTTTTATATATATATATATATATACCATATAATATCATATATATAACATAGCTATATAATATAATATGTATATATATATATATATATATATGTAATAATATATATGCTATCCTTTCTTTATATTTGTAATAATTGTAATAATAATAATATAACTGAAATTAAAGTACATTTGCTTGTTTTTGAAATATATATGAAATAAAAATATTTAATAATTTTTTTTATTATACTAAACAGCTATTAATAATAACTATATAATAATAATAATAATATATATATAATAATCAGAGAGCTTATAATCCATTAATACGTAATACGTATGCAAAGGTATAATATACTGCATGCAGCTAATACAAGAAGACAATATGCACATGCATGTATTACATATACATATGCAGTAATGCATAATACAGTATACGTACGTATACCATGCTCTGTATCATATACTGTATGCATAATACATATACATATGCATGATTACGTAATACATATGCATATGCATATGAGATTATAAGATGTACGTATACATATGCAGTATACATATGCATATGCATGTACAGCCAATACATATGCATACATATCATATACGTAATAATAATAATATATAATAATATGTAATAATATGAATAGGGTAATAATATCATAATATGTAATAGTAATAATAATAATAATATAATATGTAATATAAGGTATAATAATAATATGTATAATAATATGTAATATATATATCTTCTTTAATAATATTGTATGTAATAATAATATTAATAATAATAATAATATATAATAATATGTATATATGTATAATATATATATAATACAATAATATAATCATAACTTTGTATAAAGAAATCATAAAGTTTATGTATATCATATATAGAAACAATATACTCTTTTTATAATAGCTTCAATATGTAATAATAATAATAATAATAACCATGTAATAATAATAATAATAATAATAATAATAATAATAATATAATAATAATAGTGTAATATTAGTTAATGAACATTTATGTATATATGTAATATAAGTAATGTATAACAATAATAATAATAATAATATGCATGTAGTATAATAACAACATAATATCAATAACATAATGTATAATATACCTTCTTGCTGTATAACATAACATAATAATATATAATAATATATAATACATATATATACCGGTATAATAATAATATAAATTTATATACATAATAGCATAAATAGATGTGATATTTTTTGTGTATGCTCAGA
This sequence comes from Trachelipus rathkii, assembly GCA_015478945.1. Classification (NCBI taxonomy): domain Eukaryota; kingdom Metazoa; phylum Arthropoda; class Malacostraca; order Isopoda; family Trachelipodidae; genus Trachelipus; species Trachelipus rathkii. Next base: position 19,340 of record JABUQX010033224.1, read on the forward strand.
AGCATGTATAATAATAATAATAATATGTATAATAATATATATATATGTATGTATCATACTCTTGTATATGGCATATGTATCTTTCTTATTGTATATATATATATATATATATGCTACTTTCTTTATATAACATATATATATATATGAACATATATATATATAACGCGCTAATATATATATATATATATATATATATATATATATATATATATATATATATATATATATATATATATATATATATATACAAATGGGATTTGAAAAAGGGTACTAAAGGTTCATCTCTCGTCAAACATAGAACTCTTAAAAATCATAGCATAAATACTATTAACCACAATATCATTCAAAAAAATAACAACACCTTCAAACGAAAATTAACAGAAAGCTTCATAATTTTTAATACAAAACCTCATAATCTTAACACAATTGATGGTGAAATTAAAATTGACCGTTTTCTTAACAATATTCTATTACAAGACAAGAAGTTAAACCTACTCATGAAAAATATAAATACAAACCAACCAAATTCTCCTCCAACTATTGATACTCATTAGAACACTTCAGTTGTCGGCTGCGTTTTGGGATTGAATAAAGTGCTGAGTGAGCATAGAAAGGCCTCTCCCGTTTTAAAATGTCAATTAAATAAAATTAGTTTCCCTTAATTCGTTAATAACTTTAAATAATACTTTAAATGAACGTATATTTTTAAATAGTAATATAAATATAATTATTTTTTTTTTTATTATAAATATATATATATATATATATATATATATATATATATATATATATATATATATATATATATATATATATATATATATATATATATATATATATATATATATATATATATATATATATATATATATATATTTCTAATAGTACAGAAAATTACACACTAATGATGAGAAACATAAATTTGAAAAATATGTAGAACGATTTCACAGCAACATAAAATAACTTTGAATAAGAAATAAGAAAAAAAGTTATAAATTTGAATGAAGTTGAGAAGGATATTGGAGGAAAGTAAAGGAAAAGAATAAGGAAAAAGATTAAAATGTTTTTAAATCACCAAATTTTCTCACGTTTTCAATGAAGGTTTTTGAGGAATTTTAGTGGAAAAAATGTATGTAATGAAAATAATCCGTAAAACGTGAATTGTAATATAAACTTTTATATATATATAAAAAAATATATATAAATAGATATATAATATATATATATATATATATATATATATATATATATATATATATATATATATATATATATATATTTTTTTCTTTCTCTATCTATCATATATATATATATATATATATATATATATCATGCCGTTTATCTGCCTCCACCTCCATATACATATTGATTGCATGAATTCGAACACATTTCATTAAAGTGAAATAAAAACATCTACAGTCAAATTTTAGAATTATAATAAAACAGCTTTACACCTTTAAAATAATTTTTTTTTTAAAAAGTTTAAATCTATGTAAACTAAAACTTAACATAACCTTACTTAACAAATCATAACCTCACTTAACGTAATTTATTTTTATATTTATAATTTATTTCCCTTTGCATTGTTTAAAAAAAGTTTCTGGCACCATGCGCGCATTGTACATTTGTTTCGATAGGGTACGTACTTAAGCTTAGTTGATAACCGACATGAGCACCATATATAATATATATATATATATATATATATCTTTTTGCATAATATATATATATATAATATATATATAAATAATAATAATAAAATAACTATTTTTAATGCTATCTTTTAAATATATAATATATATATATGTATAATATATATATATATATAATAATATATAGCAAGCACTATAAATATTCGCCTTGTTAATAGCTTATAAACATAATAACAATAAATTTTATACATATATATATATGTAATAATAATATATATAATAATAATATATATACAAGTAATAAATTATATCATTTACATTTGAATGAATATTTGCAAGTATATAAACCCAAATATTTCATTCAGATTAAGTACGTGATTATTTCTAAGAAGAATTTGATGTTTTCAAATATAAGAATAATTTTTATTTTTCTGTACTGAATGTTTAGAATATTTCCTGGAGAGGCTACGGTCTTCACGTTCACTTGAATAGTTAAGTACGAGGGATGTTACACTTATGACTATTTCAAGGATTTGAGAAAAAGTTTGTTTTCTCTCAGAACTTGAAACAAAGATGTTAGTCCATCTCAAGGTTTCCAGAATAGTTCAATTATAGTAGGAAGAGTCCACGCAAATATTTAATAACTTATTTAAGTAACTTGATAAAAACTCTTCCAACTGCTTTGATCTAAGTATAATTTCAAAAATCGGCTCCTATTTAAGTTACTTTTCACTTGAAAAAATATGACTATCTCACGATTAATTAAATACGAGAATGGCCAATACAAATGCCTCTCATAATATTTCTTGGTTGAAAAGAATATATATATATATATATATATATATATATATATATCTCATAATATATGTATGTGTAATAATAATAGCATGTATATATAACATAATAATATAATATATATTAATAATATAATAATAATAATAATATATATATATAATAATATATATATATATTTATAACAATATATATACATATAATATATAATAATATATGTAATATAACAATAATAATAATAATAATAGCATAATATATATATATATAATAATATATAATATATGTATATATAATATATGTATATATGTATATATTGCTGTAATGTATGTAATAATATATGTAATAATAACTGTAATATTAATAATATATATATGTAATAATAATAATATCAATAATAATAATAATAATATAGCCTTAATATATATGCATGTATATATTAACAACAATATATATATATAACATAATAATACCTATATAATACAATAAACGCATATATAATATAATAATATATACAATAACCATATATATATGGATATGTATGTATACATATAATAATATAATAATAACATAATATAATATAATAATA
>JABUQX010033225.1:0-5000 GCA_015478945.1 Trachelipus rathkii
TCAATACTTCGTTCAATCGGAGGGTGGTGTTTAACCGTTTCGCATTTATCGTGAAGCACGCTTTCGTTTTCGTGCGCCGCTTCAATGGGGTTATATGAAAGAAGAGGTAGAGGTGGGGATGGCGAGAAATGGTGTTAGAATGATGGAGAATGGAGAGAGGAGTGGAGGGTGCCCTACCTATTATATGCGGATGATTTGGTTTTGTGTGGCGAATCTGAAGGGTTTGAGAGAGGATTGGTAGAGATTTGGCAGGATATGTAAAAGGAGGGGGTTTGAAAGTAAACGTAGATAAGAGTAAGGTTATGGTTGTGGTGAGGACCGAGTCCTCCGGTGTGAGGTTATGTTAGATGATGAGCAGCTGGAGCAAATGTCTGCAGGGTTTAAATATTTGGGTATGTGTTGAGTGAAGGGAGCGGATGATCACGGGAGTGTGAGTAGGAAAGTTGTGAATGGCAGGAAGGTTGCTGATGTGCAATTAATCGTTGGTGAATGTAAAGGGATTACCAAGTCTTGAGTGCGCTAGAGTCTTGCGAGGGCATGTTGTTACCTACATGTTCTTATGGTAGGTGAGAGACTATGATTCTGGAATAAAAGTATGAATCTAAAGTTCAATGTGTTCAGATGGACAATCTTAGGGGGCATGCTAGGTGTGTAAAAAGAATTAATAAAGTGAGGAATGAACGTATTAGAGAGTATTGTGGTGTGAAGAAAGGGGTAAATGAGAGAATAAATGAAAGTATGTTGAGATGGTTTGGTCATGTGGAAAGGATGAATGATAGCCGGTTGGTTAAGCGGATGTATAGTGGAGTGTGTTGGGAACCGACCGGCTGGGAGACCGAAAGAGGAAGTGGATTGGTGGGTGGTGATATGTCTGAAGGAAGAAATGTGTTGGCAGAGGCAGAGCAAAGGTTGCATGATAGGAGAGAATGGCGGGGTTTGGTATGGCATGGTTTTGGCCCACCTGGGCCAGGGGATGAACCCTTACATTGACGATTACCATAGTGAGGGTCCGTCGCGTGTGATGCTCTAGGGTGGATTTTCTGTCTGACGATCCTACTAATTAATGGTACAGAGGGCGGTAAGGCTGGGCTTTCTTTTGAAGGTATTTATTATTTATTTATAAAATGATTTCAAACAAAAAAACTAAAAAAAGAAAGTAGATAAAGAAAAAAAAAAGAAAAATATATATATATATATATATATATATATATATATATATATATATATATATATATATATATATATATATATATATATATATATTTTACTTTATAGATACATATATATATATATATATATATTTATATATATATGCGTTTTTTCTGGCACTTTGATCTGGCCGATTGGGGCCTTGCATCGCTTCTACGCTAGCTATAATTGGAATGACTGCTTTGACTCTGGTGACGCTTCGGCTTCTGCCGATAAGGTGGGAGCGTAATTGTTGATGGTATGAGCAGGTTCATTCCTTCTTGACTAAATCTTTCTCTCATAATCCATGGTTCAATCGTGCTTGCTCTCTGGTCATTCAGGCTAGAGACAGTGCTTATCGGGGTGGAAAAATTCTCGCTCTTCTATCACTCTTGCTAATTTTCATTCAGCTAGATATCGTTGCAGAGATACTCTTCGTCGAGCAAAGTGGGCTTTCATCAAAGAAAGTGCGCTAACCTTCCTTGATTCTCCTACTGATAAATCTTTCTGGCCTCTTGCCAAAAACATCTCTAACAACTTCTGTAAATCTATCTTTCCTCCTCTTATTCTATCTGGTGGTTCTGTTGCTAATTCTCCAACTGAAAAGGAAAATCTCCGGCCCCCTATTTTCCTCTAACTCAACCCTAGACGATTCTGGTACTCCTCCTTCTCCTTCTTCTCTCAGGTGTCTTATGTATGCATTTGCCTGTGATTACATTTGATCAGGTGCATGGGCTCATGAAATCTATGAACGTTAGGAAGGCGGGTGGCCCGGTGGCATTCCTCCCCGAGTTTTGATGGAGTGTGCTCATTAACGACCCCCGCCCCTCGTTCAGCTATATTCTCTATGTCTCAATACTAATACTTTCCCTCAGTGTTGGGAAACTTGCGCACACATGTCAACCTGATGTTCCGAAAAAAGAGGAAGCCGCTCTGATCCTTCTAACTATCGCCCTATAGCTCTCACTTGTATTCTATCTAAGATCTTTGAAACCCTTCTCAACTCTCCTTTCTTAGATCATCTGGAGTCTCATTCACTTCTTTCGATCGCCAGTACGGCTTTCGGAACTCGAGGTCTACTGGCGATATACTTTCCTATCTAACTGATTTATGGTTTCCGCCCTTAGGAATTACGGAAGACTTGCGTGGTGGCGCTTGACATATCAAAGCATTTGACCGGGTATGACACACGTCATGCTCTCCAAGCTCCCCTCCTTTGGGTTTCCTCCTTCTCTTTGCTTACTTATGTCTAGTTTTCTTTCAAATCACTCAAATAGGCTGTTCTTTTTCTGTCAAAAGTGGTGTTCCTCAGGGTTCTGTCTTATCTCCTACTTTATTCCTACTTTTCATTAATGAATTTCTCACCTGCACATCTAACTCTATCCACTCGTATACCGATGAATCGACCCTTCATTCTTCAACTCACTTTCAATTCTGCTCCCTCTTTTACTTCTAAATTGCCTCGTCTTAATCTTTCGATTCTATTCTCCTGACCTGGATAGAATTTCCGGGTGGGGTCGTCTCAACCTTGTGAAATTCAATTCTTTAAAAACCCAACTTCTACTAATCTCCCTCTCTAAGACACCTTCTAACTTTCCTATCTCTTTCGACGGTTCTCTCGTCTCTCCTGTTGACAATATAAACATCCTTGGCCTTAACATAAACAAAAAAATGTCTTGGAAACCTCACATCACAACGGTTGCTAGGGCGGCCTCAAAGAAACTGGGAGTTCTGTTTAGGCTGCGAGACTTTTTTTCCTCTTCTCGGTTGCTCCAGCTATACAAGGGCCTCATCCACCCTTGTTTGGAGTACTGCTCTCAAATCAGGGGGGGCTCTGGTTTCACCCTGTGGTGATCTGTAGGTAGGTAAGTATGTTTAAAGTATAAGTCCGAGATGAATGATAGTCAGGCAGGCCACTTTGAATTCAAAGGATGTCCAGGTATGTGAAGAAAGTCTATTTTTGTTTGTTTGTATCATATTGCTTTATTGCTTCATTGCTTATTATTATTATATATTATTTATATTTATCTACCTTGGGGCATGAATTAAAACTTGACTGCGAACACGGGGGTGGCGCTGGTTTGGGATAGCCGGCCTTAAAGTTCGATTTCCTGTAGTCACCTGTGTCGTGTTACCCCTGCATAGGGGATAAAGCACGTTAAAAGGTAGTTTATATTTATTATGATTGTGTAGCTGAGGAATGAGGGATTGTGAGATGAGTGATTGAGGGAGTGTATGGTGTGTGAATCAGAGTGGGGGGTGACGAGCTCACCTGATAAGATTACTGGTCACTATCGTTTCTTTATTTATCTTCGGTTGTTGGTTTACCTTGTTTCTTTCTTTTTCTCTCGCGGCGCGGAGCTCCGAATTTCCTATTAGGATGCAAGTAGAGTGTGTGTTGGATGTTAGCGTTTTGTTTTTTTTGGACCCATTGACTTTTGTTTTCTCTTTTTTTTTCTCTCTCAGATTGTACCCGAGTGTTTATGCACAGTGGTTTCCACGAGTGGGTATTTTTTTGTTTAAATAATTGATTTCTAATATATGGACAACTGTGGTGGTGTACATGAGCGGCGAGACGATTGACGATTTCACGTTTGACGAGAGAAAGGTAATATATATTATTTTTTTATATTGTTATAATCTATTTTATTTCTTTTATTGTTTATTCTTATTCTTTTATGATTATTATTGATCTTTATTATTATTATGTAATGTGTGAAGCGAATGATTTCAGTAAGTTTTTATAGTTTTTTTTGTTCTTTTTTTAGCTTTTTGCTTGTTGTTCAAAGAGTCTGTTGGTTGACGACAAGGTCAAAGGGTTGAAGGCAGTTGATTGACGGGAAGTAAAACTTGTTCAGGAGTGAGGTAAGAAGTCTTTGTGTTGTTGTTGTTATTACGTTTATTATTTGGTTTATTATTATTATTATTATTATTATTATTATTATTATTATTATTATTATTATTATGCTTATTGGTATTATTATTATTATTTTCATTATGGTTATTTTATTTATGGTAAAGGAGTGAAAATCTTTAAGGTGTAATTGTTTTTTCAGTTGGCTGTTTTTTCGTTTGTTTCGTTTGACGGATTGTCAGGGGTTGAAGAGTCAGGAATCGGAATTTTATAGAAAAAAAAAACTGGATGATTATCCAGGTAAGGGATATTTATTTATTTATTTGCATTATTGTTTTCATTTCTATTTGTTTGATGGTTTAGGTAATTTTAATTTTTTAAACGTGATTGCTACCTAATTTGATTTCATTATTTAATTTGATTTCAATTGCATTATGCAATTTGCTTTGCTCTATGACTTTGATTGCTTCATTTAATTTATGGCTTTGCTTTCATTATTTGCTTTAAGGCATTTTTTAATTTAATTATTTAATTTAAATGAATTGAAGAATTTAATGAAATTTGTAACGTTAAAGTAACAAACTTTGAATGATTTTTTTCTATTATTGTTATTATTTATTATATTTATTTTTGCTAAGTTTCATAATGGTTAGAATGTTTTTTTCTCTTCTCCAGTTTTTTTTTTCCTGGCTTTTTTTTGTTTGGCTTCTACTGGAGTGAAACCCCGGATCGACCTGGATCGACGGCTGATCTCCCTGCAGCTGCCCGAGTGTAATCATTGTATATGGCTGAAATTGTGATCGCCCAAATTGATGATGATTTGAAAGAAATATAAAAATGGGAAACTATTTACCAGATTAGAGTTTACATTGTGAAAGGCCAAAACTTGTAAAGAGACTAGTAGTTAATTAGAAAGATAATACAAAGAAATAAACTGAAACACCGTGAATGAGAAAAG
>JABUQX010033225.1:7500-10000 GCA_015478945.1 Trachelipus rathkii
ATATATGTTTAAAAAATAAACTTTAAAATAAATAAAGTAGTCTCTTCTTATTTATACTTAAAGAGAATGGCAACATCAAAAGGTAACTTAGAGATCCAAAAGGCAACAATTTTATAGGCTAGATTCTCACGCATACAATCTCCGCTATTCGATTTGAGCACGAACAGTCACCTTTTTTAATGGATTGAAAAATAGCATTATTTAATAGCGATGATTCTTACACTCTTTGCTTCAATTTTACATAATCTTTTATATTTATTATGTAATATTTTCATTCATTTGACCCATTTTCACAAAAAATAAGAGAATTTTATCGTATCATTTTGATATTTGTAAAGTATCAATCGTTTCTATAATGTTAACTCGTGCTAAGCACGAGCAGCACGAGTATAGGAGTCGCCTTTGATATATATCATAACACTATATATATATATATATATATATATATATATATATATATATATATATATATAGTATATATATATATATATATATATATATATATATATATATATATATATATATATACTAGACGTTTTTTCGTTTTTATATCTGGGCTTACGAAACGTAAGAAATGCTGGAGTTTGTGTTCGTTTTTGTCAAACTTACCGAAAAATTGTAAGAAATACTTTCCAGACGTAAGGAATTTCCTCAATTCTGTAAGGTTGCTATTTCCCTTGCTAGCCGAATTTAAGCACGTACTTACGAAAAATGTAAACAAACAAGATGGCGGCGTGTTAGGCCCCGTCTGAATTGAGGAATTTTCATTCAATATAATCAGCTTTAAATCTAATTTCTTCCAGATGAATAAACTCCATCACAAATAGTTGATCAGTTATCTGTAATATAACCCATGTTATTTTTTTTTTATTTCTGCTTATTCCAAAACCACGTACTCCATCACAATAGCTGATTCCAATTGTTTAAAAACAAAAGTAAGCCTAGCACGAAATCGCGGTCGTTTAAACTGGAAATTCGTGCTAAAGACATTAAGACATTAAGAATATAGAGACAGTAAGAAGCCACAAGGGCCTTACGAGACTGTCCCAGTCAACCCACTAACCAAACATGCTCATGCAAATCCACAAAGCACCCTAGGGCTTGTCAAATTACTGTAACTACAAATCCACCAATTTGGCTTAGTCAAAACTAATGATATATATATGATACCCAAACCATCCACATGCTTAGCCAATTTGGCTTAGTCAAAACTAATGATATATATATATGATACCCAAACCATCCACATGCATTATAACTGCTATGGTCACGCATGCAGTCTAACATTAATAACTACTGTAACTAAAAACCCGCCAATTTGGCTTCGTCTTAATATATTATATGATACCCAACCCATCCAACCCTTTTTTAAATGTTGCAATTGAGTCACACTCAACAACCTCCTGTGGCAGACTATTCCAAAATTTAACAACCCTATTACTGAATGCATGCTTATCGAGCGTAAGCACAAATGACAAAAACGAAAACGGTCTAAATTAAAAGCAAAGGAAATACTAAAATTCATTCTATCATAAACGCTTCGTTTTATTACAATTACGATTAAAGGAGATATAACTAAAGAGTGGTCTTTAGAAGTAAAAGTATTTGTGAGCACAGAATTTATTTATAACGTCCCACTATTGTGCACTTGGGACTTCAAACCTTTCTTCTCTCTTTAATCTCATAAAATGCGGGTCTGGGTCCATACACTACAAGCTTAACACATTATTGTTCTGATTGGAGATTTTCAATGAAGAAATCACCTTTCTCCGTAAATTTTCTAGCTTTAGTCTTTATCCCTCTAACATTTTTGATAAACTTGTTTACTCGTTTCTCGATAACACTTATCGCCCTAAAACTATAGCATATGATGTTCCTAAACTTCCTGTTTATGCTCGGCTTCCCTGCATTGGACCCCTTTCCAATGTTCTTCCCTTTCAGATTAAAACATTTTAAACAAAAACTTTCCACAATGCAAGTTTCTTATATCTTTTATTAACAACAACTCAATTGGCAGTTTCTTTAAGATTAAAGAAAGCATCTCCATGAACTTGAGGTCACACATCGTTTACAAATATAAATGTGTCAACTGTAACGTTGACTATGTAGGTCAAACTATCCAATAACTAAAAATGGAGCGTTCCAAACACATGAATTGTTTCCTTTCGAACTAATCTCTCCATCTCTCAACCAGAGAATTTAGCTGTCAGAGATCACTATGACCTCAATACCCTATACCTCTTCAAAAATTCTCCATTTTTCAAAATGCTTCTACAGATGAAGAACTTAAAAATTTGGAATCTTTATATATAAAAACACTTAAACCTACACTTACATCCATAGGATTTCTTTGGCACTCCTGATTGCCTGAACTGCCTGAATTTCGTGCAAAAACGAACACGATTTCTTATGAGGTTTACTTTTGTTTTGCAAGCAATTGGAATTAGATGCTGTGATGGAGGCCGTCGATTTCGGATAAACAGAAATAATTAAAAATGAT
>JABUQX010033225.1:15000-37343 GCA_015478945.1 Trachelipus rathkii
TTGGAATCAAATGTCTTTTGAAAGTAGATGATGATCGCAAACCATCTTAAGAAAAGAACTAATAACAATAATGACTCGCAAATAGAAAAGTATAGAAGATATGCATTACATTCAACAAAGTAGTAGCAGATACATGACGATCACCAAGCAGCAACAGAGCCAAAGCCGTGAATTACACGTAATTTTTTTTGGGAGGGGGTGGTGGGGGTGGGGGGTTTTAGGAAAAATAAGAAGCATTAGCAATCATATTATTAAAATGAATTAAGGATCAGGAAATATAGTATAACAAATTCAAACACGAATAACAGAACAAAACATAGCTACCTACAACATAAAAAATTCTAGAATATATACGAAGTCAAAGCGTAGAAATAGATACTACAGGAAACATGGCAAAGTAGTAGATACTAATTAAAGCTGATCCTATGGAGACATCGAATATAGTTGTAAATATTGTTAATGAGCAATAATAACAATTAGAAGTATAAGAAGCACAAATGAATGAGAAATTAGAGAGATAGAATGAGAAAGATGACACTGGTAGGGAGAAATTAAAGGAGGGCGGTCAAAGGAACGTATGAAATAGTTGACTAAGATAATGAATGAAATAAATGAATAAATATATGATAATAATGAGAGAGAGATAAATAATTTGATCGTGTCCCGTAAACGTAATAAATAAATATAATATAAGTAATTTGAATAAAAATAATAATTAATATTATAATATAAGATAATAATAATAATAATAATAAGTTAGATAATAAATAAATATACTAACACTATAAGAAATCTAATGTTCTTCAACTTCAGGTAGAAAGATCATTGGAGTGTGAAATTGAAGAATTGGATGCAAAGGATAACGAAAGGACGTTAAATGAATAATGTGGAGAAGAGTAAATGGCAGGTAAGAAAGCATAATGAACATTGCTTGAAAATGTCGCTGTAGCGTAAGTGGTAACTAAGACATTCTGTTTATTGTTAAATAAGTCGCGTAGTATATATTAGTACCGTGTGGATATATAGGGACTTAGCTCATAAATATAGCTAGAATGTTTAAGAGTTTTCCTCATTTAATTAACCTTATAAGTCCTGTTTAGAGGCCTTTAGCCTTTCGGATCTGATTAAGAGGGATTGGTAGAGTTCGGTCGCTAATTCGAGGTATTGCTAGTAGGTCGATATGCTGATTCGGATTGTACGTTGAGTCATTCACGGGTCAATTTATAAGATGGATGGAGATGTGTGTGTGCTTTCTGCAGCATCATCGATGGTGATGTTTTAAAGTTTAAGTAATTAGATGACGAAATTATTCTGGGTGATTGATTCTAATTATATGATTAATCACATGCTTTGTTTCGTCCAGAATTGTGGACTGTGAAGGGTAATGTTGGTGTGTGTATCGATTGTATGATGTAGCGCATGTGGTTGTGAATTGAGGCGTAGTGTGGTACTGAATAGTCTGCGGATTTTGTGTGGTGTGTGAGCATAGGGGATTGTGATTAGAGCGTTTGGGTTCGGTTGGATGTCTCTTTTCCTTGTTTATGTGAATATGGAGAATACAATTGTGGGTGAGTTATACTTATAAAATGATCAGAAGTTTATTTTTGCATAATCCCATGATCCAGGTGGATTTGTTCAGATATTTCTAGTTGAGTAATTACTATGTTTATGGGATATCTTTTTAGTTTTGAGTTTGGTGTTCATGAGATTTATTGGAGTTAGGGTTTTGTATTGAAGTGATGGATGCGGTTGTTATTGTAGTAATTAGTTGTGTGGTATCGTTTCGGATATATGTGTATGCTGTGATTAAGTTGAGTTTGGTTGTTTTAGTTTTTTACTATTATCGTCATTTTAGGAGTGGTTAAGTGTTAGGGTCTTAATCTCACATAAAAAGATTGGAATGTGTATGAGACTTAAATTAATATTTAAATGGTAGATATAAAATAACTCCATATGTAATGTGTCTGGAATGGTGTTGTGGTATATATGTTGTAAGTATTGACTTTGGAGTGTTAGTATATTCTTGTAGACTTGAGCTTTTTTAGGACATAGAAACTGGGGAGTTCAGAGATTCTGTGAGTATCGAATAATGGACTAGCAGGAATTTTGACAGTGTGGGGATGGAGGATTTGTCTGTGTAAGAGTAATGAATAGGAGTTTGAATTCAGTAATATGATGAGTAATGCAGATGGATAAGTGAATTATAAATGGAATATGGAACATAGTAGATTTTGACGAGCATAGTATTGTCTTTAGAGAATGCAGTAAGTGTAAGTAAATGTAGCGAGTGTATAGTTCAGAAAATTGATAGGTATAGAGATATGAGAATCGCTTGAACTGATAATACTGATGTTTCATATTATGAACGTATATAATATATATTATATAAGTGTAATATATAATATATATAGTAAATATTAAGTTAGTAATAAGTGATTACTACTTATAATTTAGTATAATATAATATTATATATATAATATATATATATTTATATAATATATATTATATATATATATATATATTATATATAGTTATATAATTAATTATATTCATAATATAATATATAATTATATATATTATAGTGGCTATTTTTATATATTTCTTTAGTAAAAATTTTATTATTCTATTTTCAGATTTATATTAGTATTAATTATTTTTCATTTGAAAACAAAAATTATTGTTTAAAAATTATAAAATAAATTTGTTCAGAGTCGGGTATTTTAAAATATGTGAGTAATATAACTTTTAGCATTATATATTATTTTTTATTTTATTATTATTATTAATTAAATATTATTATTATTTCATTATTCTTATAAATCATATGTATATTTTTATAAATATTATTATTATTTGGTGATTACTAGCATTATTATATATTGTGGTTTGGTGTATATTTTTCAAATGATTTATGTGTGTCGAGTTTTAGTCTTTATGTTATATTAATCACTTTAGTTCATTTACTCTCATTATTATTATTATGTATCAGTATGAATATTATTATTAAGTTTATTATTAAGTTTATTATTTTTATTACTCATTATTACTTATTATTATTATCTTCTATTAATAAAAATAATTTATTGTTACTATGTTAATATAATAATACATAAAAGAATAAAAAAAAAATAGGTTTGTTCCGGTAGGTTCAACTGCATGAAGCTGATTATCTGCAAGACAAACGTTAAAATTGGTTTGAGGGGAAGTCTTGGTATAAGTAGCCATCCTTAGCAAACATCCTCGTGAAACAAACACTGTTCGAAACTTTGAATTATAAAATATAAATATGAAATCAAATAATAACAAAAATTGTTATTTGGCTGTCGTAAAAGATAAAATTAAGAGGCTATCCCAGGGAAGTTTATGGTAACTGGCCGTAACAAATACTTTATGGGAGATTTAATCCACGCAAAATCTTTTAGTTTTAGAGGGATATATGTTTTTATTCGATTCTAATAACATTATTATTTTTATAATTATAAAAAAGACCTTCTTTTGTCAGCATTTTATTATTTTAATATTCACATCGAATTTAAAAACATGCGGTTTAAACTTATTATGAATATGTATGTATAATTATTATTATTATTATTAGTTCATTAGCTTATATAGTAATAGAAGATTATTGATTATGTATTATTAGTAAGTAAAAAATAAGCGAATTATAACAGAGATGTTTTTAAATAATAATCTATCGTATCTATACAAAAGATTCGGTTAAAGTTAAGAGAAGAGAAGAGTAATGTGACTGTTAAATGATAAAGAAGAAAGTTATGGAACTAAAACTTTGTACGCTAGAGATTATAATGGACAGAATTATATATTTAAGTATATTCAAGTTTAAGTATATTTATTAGAAAATGGTGTGACTACTCGATTTAGATTTGAAACTTCAAATGGTACCTAGAATAAATTTCTATGAAAATCTCATATATAATGCTAGGAGAGATAGAGATTTAATTTTTAGCTAGTTAGGCTAGTGTTCACACTAGCATACCAGGTGGCGTCTTAAAACTTGTAGATGGAAAGACTGTACGATATTTTTAAAGATAACAAGGAAACAGAATTTTTTTTCAATTTAATCATGTGTCTGGTACGAAGAATGGCAATATAAGAGAATAACATGAGTTTATGTCTAATATATTGTTTTAATGTGAAATGGTAAAAAAAAAAAAGAAAAGATGAATAAAAAAGAAAATAATATAAAATAAATCTCATCTTCTAAAACTGAGCTTATAATGCTTTCTACGAAGAGTGAAAATGTTTGTTGTGAAGTGAGCTTATTTTTGAAATCGTCTGGGTATGAATAAGTATGTCAGAGAAAAAGGTGTATTGGTTTCGTGTGTGTGTAATATTATGATAGGTTTTAGGAGTTTTGAGGTAGAGAAGCGGATTATTATTTAAGAGAAGTTTTTTATCAGGCTTGACTGATTTGGGGAGTTGTATAAGTATAAATTATGTAGCTTTTCTTTAGTATATTTGAGTTTGTTTTGTTGTTTTATTTTTTGTTTTTGATTGGTGTGTTATTAATTTTGTCAAAGAAGTACCAAGTGGTATGATTCGTTGCGTATCTACCGTGCAGGAGATCGGGTCGTTCATGTCGCCTCCAGTGGAAGCGTGATATCTGGTGAGATGGGGTTGGGATGGTTGTGGTTTTTGAGTGCGGGGTTATTGTCCTGTGCGGGTAGGATCTCGCCGGGACCTTTCGCTGTTGTCGTATTTGTATTTGGTGTTCTGTTGTGGGTTTGTCTTGGGTGTTGGGGTCTCGCGCCTTTCGCGCGTTTTCTTATTGTGGGGTTATGTGGTATGATTGTAGCGTCAGGTTGTGCGAGGTTTCTGCGGAATCGCTGTGTTTTTTGTTTCCGTTGCTTCGGCTCGAGGCTTATTGCCTGGTGATCATGTTTACCGTTTTACAATATAGATATAGGTATTTTATGGTTATATCGTGGGTTTGTAGTGGGTGATGATTTGTCTATTAGTTTTATATTCGGGTACAATGAGTGCGTCATAAATGTTTATGGTGCTGTTCTTTATTTTGGTATATTTGTGCTTGGATTGTGTAGTTGTGGTGGCTAATTTGTAGTGATTGAGTTTTTGATGTTTTCTTGGTTATTTGTTATATATGTGGGCTTACATATTCTTCCTTCTCGTTGGCTTGTCGGTTGCTGGTTTCGTTTATGCTTGTGGCCACCCCCAAAAAAGCCAATTTTTATTTTTTTTTAATTTATTTTTTTTTAACATTCTCCTCAATGCAGTGCAAGTTACGTGGGCCAAAAATGGATGGAGTTTCCGTTTTCAATTTTGTAGTTTTTGAAATTGATTGTTTTTTTTTTTTTTTTACAGTTTCCTCGATAAAATTGTACCAGGATCCAACAATGTGTTTCTTTTCCCTGTAGCTATTGTATTTTTTTGAATTATATATATATATATATATATATATAATTATATTTATATATATTAGATATAAAATTATTATATATAATATATATATTTTAATTTGCTAATTATGAAGTTCAAATACATTTAAATGTTGTTTTTTTTTCTTTATATAGGTATAAATCCAAAATACTAATGGGATAGTTTTATATTCTCGTTGTTAATTTCTCGTTCAAGATTTGCTTTGAGATAAGATCCTGGAATAACGGTAGGTTAAATATACATTTATTGATATCTGTTTTGTATGGGTTATACAAGTTAAATTGAAGTTTATGCTCTTAAATTTATTAAATGTCATAATAAAGGTTATTTTTGTAAGTGGACAAAAGCAAGTCCACTACAATGGTGTCCGGAGTGACATTCGTGTCATCTCATTTTTGTAATAATAGTTATTAATCTTATTGTTTATATTTTTTTTACATTAATTTTGTTTATATTTTCATTTTATTCCAATTCTTTATTTTATTTTTATTAGGAAACCATTTTAGCATCTTTAAGTTTTGGTAATCTAATATCGTATTTAAGCATTTATTTTTTTTTCACAATATGTCTACTACTACTGTTACTACTCCTACTACACTACTATACAACTATCTAGCTATATGTTACAGGCTCTACTACTATTAACTACTACCTCTAATATGATTATCTTGATTCTGTTTCCTGACTTTTGGAGCATATTCGTCTCCGTTTCTTCATCTCCAAATTTTATCTTATGCCTGCCGCCTTATATGATCACATAGAACAATATCTGTTACAACAGACAATAGTGATCAACAATTATTTGAATTGTCTCAACATAACAAACGAATCAGCAGAGTACTCCACTCGTCCTCTTCTCTATCTGCAGCTATGCAGTAGACTACTGCCATGTGGCGTGTTCTTCTCTGACCCCCCCTCAATTTCGGAGAGATGATGTGGATTTTACGATTCAGCAATTTGACATTTTCTTTGCTTCCCTTCCTACAAACCTTACTAGAAAATGCTTTTACTGCTCTCCATTTCCTTATGAGTTCATAGAATCAATCATAATCTTTTACTCAATCAGCTCCTTCCCCCCCCTCAATCCTTTATTCTATCCTTTGGATTATTGTTCGCATTTTCTCCTTCTGATGCTAACGTTTTCACGATTGTTAAATCATTAAGTGTTGGTGATCGTTTCCTTAACGGCTTCTTACCCGTATCTTCTCTATTTGTGGTCACCATTTCTTCTCAATCAATCTCTTCTTCGCACTCTTCCTGGACCGTCCTTCCTGCTTTGTTAGTCTATCTTGTCTCTCATCGGTGACGCATTGTCTCTTCAAGATTTAGCCGAACGCGCGGATATTTTATTCGTGCCAATCAATCTTTTTCTCTCCTATAACTTATCTATCTTTTACCCCTATGGTTCTACTCTCGCGATTTATTCTTCTTATTCTATTCTTTTCCTTCTCAATTATTGCTATAACGTCTTCTTCTCTTACCTTTATATATTCGTCTTTCGCTGCCTCTAACTTCCTCTACTTGTTTTATCTTCTATTTGTACTTCCTTCTCCCTCCATCTTTCCAATTCATCTTAGACGCCTACGATTATAATATTCTTACTTGTTAACAGTATGAATGGTTCAAAATTATTTCCTTGCAACAACAATTGTCTTATCTCGCGTTATCAGTGTCAGCAATCTATGCATCTGCATTTCTCGCACTAGGATTGTTCCCCTTCACCTTTCCTGTTCTTCTCTTTGCCACTAACCTACCCAGGGTTTCTCCTTTATGTCTATCAGTTACATTGGTGTTAGAGCACGTAACTGCATTCTCCTCCCTGTAATTTTAAGCAAATTCTCTTCAGGGAAACTCCACTCGGGGGGGGGGGGGGGACGTGTAGCCCCTTAGCATTCCGCCTTGCGTAAGTAACTCATTTTAAACATATTGCCAAAAAGAACACTATTTTCGAATGACAAATTTGGTGTCAAAGAGATGAAAGGATTATTTCTGTTGATTCTTCTTCTGTTTCTATTCCTGAGGTTAATGCTGTTCTTCCAGGTTCGCTTTTACGTATATTTGTTGGTGATTCTAAACGATTTTTCCTAATTGACTCGGGCAGTAGCTTCTCTATTTTGAATGTTCTAGTTTTTGTTTTTCTCTTCCGCCTGTTGTTTTTCATTTACGCGCTACTAATGGTTCTAGCATTGCTGATATGGTGAACAACTCCTTACTTTATCTATTGGACTGTGTCGTTCTTTCCGTTGGGACTTTTCCTTGCTCGAGTAAACAAAATATCCATTGGTGCGTTTCTTAAGGTCATTATCAATGATGTTTTATTAACTTGCAATAAGTCGTTCTGATGCCGTTAATTTGATTCTTCATTATGGTATCATATTCTGATTCCTCCTCCTTATTCTTGCTTTCACGCCTCTTTGCATTCTGATTTTCTGGACCTTAATACAGCTTATTTCTAATCTTCTCTGCGTACGTCACTGGTAAAGTGCATTACATTGAGACAAGGGTAGCCTCCTGTTTGCAAAGGTCAGACTTCTCCGAATGTTAAAGTTGCGTGTGTTGTGAATTATGACAATGCTTCTGGAAAGAGGGTATTGTATTTCCCTTCTCTGTCCCTTATGCTTTCCGGCTTCACATTGTTAAAAAGGGCCAGATTCTTTTCGTTTTGTTGGGACTACAGGTTACTAAATTCTAAAACTGATGCTGATACTTATTCTATTCCTCACCTTCATGATTTTACTTGTTTTCTCTAAATTGGTGTACCATTTTTTCTTCGTCTTATTTTAAGATCTGCCTTCCCTTCAATCCTGTTAATCTGATGATCGTCTAAGAGTTGTATTGCATACTCCTTTTGGCATTCATGTATAATTGTTAATGCCATTTGGTTTTTCGTAATTGCAGTGCCACTTTTCTAACATGTGGATAATCATGTTTTATGGTTTATCCTTTGGGGTCTATGTATATTTAGTGACTAATTATTTTGCTTCTCGTTTCACGGAAGAGGCATTTTCGTCTTTGTACTGTTGTTCTTCGTTTTTGTCTCAAGTGGTCACTTCAAGTTTAAATTTCGAGAAATGCATTTTAGGTGCTGTTTCTTATTTTCTTGGACATAAAATTTCTTCTTCTGGCTTCTCATACCTGATCGGTTCTGTATTCAGATTATCTCTTCTACATCAGAAGGATCATTCATGCTACTTAGGTCTTTAAATTTCTATCGGTTTCCTCCAAGTGCTGCAATATTAGCTCCTGTTACTGCTTTGCGTTTCATGGTGGTTCGGGGTAAGCTCGACAGTGGTGAATTGGACTGATGCTGCTTGTCAGGCTTTTGAACAGGGTAAAATTCTATCAACAACACTCTTCTTGTTTTCCTGAACACGGTGCTGAAACCCGTGTATAACCGTTTCCAGCAGTGATTTTTGCCTTTGGAGCTTCATTAGAAGCAATGCAAAAGTGGATGGGTTGGTTCCTCTTTGATTTTTATTTCTCAGAAATACCTTCCTCCTGCTGTCTCAATTAAGTACTTTTGTCGTGTAACTATTTGCTGTATATTCTCAATTAAATACTTTAGAAATTCTCGTTAAGGTCATCAGTTTGTCATGTTTCTCCACGGATCATAACACTCATTACTGCTATTATTTTCCGTTTTCATCTTTACAACTTTCTCCTGAATTTCGTCATCTGGAATTTATTGCCCAATTCACCACGGATATCCGCATTCCTGGTCGTGATAACTCTAGTGCTGATGCTTTATCTCGTATCCGGTAATGCGGTGTACCCTTTTGCCTACATTACTTTGCTATGTCGGCTGCTCAAATGGGGGAAGATCTTATTCTTCCTGCTGATACTTTCTATCAAACTTCAAACTCTTTCTTTACCTGATTCTACTGTTCTTTTAATTTGTGACATTTCTACTGGCAGAGTTTGTCCTTTTGTTCCTTCTGCTTTTGCGAAAACAATTTTTTCTTACCTTCATTCTGCTTCTCATCCTGGTATCGTTGGTTCTGAAAACTTTATCCCTCGTTTGTTATTTTGGCTAACATGCATACTGACATCTCGTTTTGGCTCGTTCTGGTTTGCTTGTTCAAAAAAACCAAAGTGTTTCATAGAACTACTAAAGCCTCGCTTTAGTTCCATTTTCTTTACTTTGCTTGTCGTTTTGATCGTCCTTCATCTTTGATCTTTGCGGCCGCTCTTCGCCTTCGCGATGGTGTAGCTTATTTTATTGACATGGTTGAACGAGATATACCGTGCGGCCTGAAGTTATTTCTCTTTCTTCTCTATGGGAAATATTGACTTCGAAGAAAGTTTTTTTAACTAAATAAGAGGGCATTTGCTGCTCCTTTATTCTACATGTAACTGACATATGGCCGCCACTTCGTTCCATCTTTGGCGTGAGTTTTTTATCTCTACTTGGGAATTGAGAAATCCATTCCAGTAATTATCACCCTCAAGGAAATTCTTATGTAGAGCGCCATTTATGCTCATTAAAGGCTGCTTTTTTATGTTATAATTCAGAACATTGGCTCAAAGATTTAAAATTTTAAGTCCAATGATTATTAAAGGAAGATTTGAATCTTCTAATTTTGTAGCTACTCTTTAACTTCATTATGTAGAAAATTTAATTCATGGGTTCTTTATGATTCTTGTATGATCTTTACTTGACTCAGTAATCTATTACTCATATTTATATACTTCTCTGGTCAAATTTTCCAATTTTAACATGAACTACTGCTTGATGGATGCACATGAATTTCATCGTCAAGAGTTCTCATCGTTTTCCTTACAACTTGTTATACTGGTCCCTTATCTTGTTCTTACGTCGCTGAGATCATTTTTTCACAATTAATATGGAACTCGTGCTGAAGAATGTTATCAGGTTGAAAACGTTATAAAACCTGCTTTCCTTGACTCTTCGATTCGTGGATTTTCTGATAATCATTGTACGATAATTCTTTGGTCCTTGGTGATTCTTCTTCTGGTTTTGATGATGATTCTGACATTGGCTCTTCCTCCTTTTTTCATCTTTCCTTTAAAATTGTGTCCTGGTTCTTCCTCTCACATTAACATGAGCTGTGTGGTTACTGACACAGTTCCCACCTTCTGTTACTTCCTGCTAGTCTTCTAGTACCACAGCCACATGCTTTTCTTCTGGTTTCCCTTCACGATGCTTCTTTGTTCGTTTTCCTCTCCTCCGATTTTACTCCTGTCTCTAGATTTTGCTTTACCTCCTGATATTCTACCTTTTCCTTCTGACATTCCTTTTGCGATGTTTCTTCTTCTATGTCTGTTTCTTCTCCTTCTCCTTCTGCATTCCCTTACTTTGGCCTCCTATAGTTCTTCCACCTGCGTTTTGGACGCGCTATTAAAACCGGGTACGTTTCCAGTCATCTTGAGAGGGAAGGTATCTAATAGTGGACCTATATTTATGTAAGTAAATTTACTGAAATTTGTATAGTCTAGGCTTTTCAGATAAAAATACTTGTTTTTGCTTTAATTAAAAACAAAAAATTTTTAAAAATTTAAATATAAATTTTCATGTACATTGATGCTTTATGGGTAACTATACTTTTAGCATTATTATTATTTTTATCATTATTTTATTATTATTATTATTATTATTATTAGCATTATTATTATTTTTATATTAATTATTATTAATCTCACTATTCTTACTCTCACTATTCTTACTCTCATTATTATTATTATTATCATTGATATTATTAGTTATTATTAATTATCATCATTGTTAACATCATTATTATTATTATTATCATTACTATTATTTTTAATTTGTTCATTATTATTGAATAATATAGATCCTAACATTGGTTTGTTCCGTAGGTTCCTGCTCTGTTTATCTTGCAGACCAATGAATAAAGATTGTGTGGAAGATCTTGGTATAATTCATCCTTAAGCAAACACATCGTCAACAACTTTGAATTATAATTAAATATGAAATAAATATCTATAAAAATATCTTATTGTATCTGTTGCAAGGTTACAAGTTAAATTGAAGTTTATGCTCTTAATTCTATTAACCTGCATAATAAAGTTATTTTTGTAAGTGACAAAAGCCAGTCGCTACAATATAAAGATAATCTGTGACTCAGTGAGTCATAAACCTACTTATTCAGTAATAACTGAAAGATAATCAAGGATATATTTCAAGTTCTCTGGCTGGTCTTATATATAATATATATATATATATATATATATAATATATTAAATATAATATATATATAATATATATATATTATAATATTATATATTATAAATTAAGGAGGAACTGCTTAGATATATGAAGATGCGTGATTTTTGGTAACTGATGGAAATGGATGTGAGGGGAGTGTGGAAGGAACTTGGAAAATCTGTATAATATTAGCAGAAATGAAGAGGTGATGGAATGTGTGTGGGCTTTATAGTGCAAGAAGGAATAGGTTTTTGGGAATGAGGTCATTAATTAGTAGGTAATAGGTGAGTGAGAAAGTTGAAGAATAGGTAAATCTGCAGGTATGGATGAAATTACTGGAGAAATTGATCAAGAACGGAGGCGAGATGGGTGATTTGATTGGGATTTGGAAGTTTTGCAATAAAGCGTTTATGGAGGAGAGTGATGGAGTAGCCTACTTATATAAGTGTAAGGAGATATATGGGAACTGTAGGAATTATAGGGAAATTATGAGTGTTTACTTTTGTTGCGTGTTGCTAGGGAATATTAATGGCTTGGTATTTTGGTAGATAAAAGGTGTCACTCGAGTGGAAAGAAGGACGATTGGTGAAGACAGTTTATGTTTGGATTAGGATGATGGTAGAGGGTGTGTGGATCAAATTCTTTGGCATTGAAACAATATGATTGAGAAATGAGGAGACAGTATTTAAGTTTTAATGGATTTGGCAACGGGCGTATGATAGGGTTATATTAAGGGAATGCTCTGTTGCAGGTTTTAGTGATATATTGATTGGTGTATGCTCATCTGAATGAATCAAAAGGTGATCGTCTCCATTAATTGGTGGATATTTAAGTGTGAGAAGGGGTGTGGAGAGAGTGATCGGGAATTGTAGAGATGGTGTTTGATAAATGGTGTGGGTTAGGAGGTTTATCGTTTGATAGATATGGAGAAGGTTGACGTGTTCGATGGGTGTAGGTTTGTTCATCATGTGATAAGGTGGTTTGTGGGATGTAAGGCACATGCCCTTCGATCTTTAGGTTGAGTCACACATTGCGTGTGCTCTATCGGTATATTTGAGGATGCTGTTTGTATAGAGCTGGTTGTGTGTGTGGAGCCCGTAGTAGATAGGATTTAGTGTGTGAGCTGCCGGCGATGTGGAGTGTTGTATCGAGGTGATATAGATTAGGTGTGGCCATGAGTTTATTGTGTAATACATACCGGGTAGTATGTCTTAGTGTTTTTGGCGTATTATAGAGGTTGCGTGGGTACCAGGGGTAGGATGGAGTAGTTATGAAGAAAAGCTGATTGTGATCGGGTTCTTAGTGAAGGTCTGATTAGAGTCCAGTGTTCTGGGGTGTGTGTCACGAGACTTTAACACATAATTATGAGGTACGTTTAAGGGCTCTGTGAAGTGGAGGAAAGTTCCTCTGTGTGAGTTATGTTAGAATGATAAGCAGCAGACTGGAAATAGTGTTTTGCATGTGTAATATATACATAGATATTTCTGATGTAGATATGTGGAGAGCGATAGTTGTACGAGGCTATAAGTGTGTGGTAGGATCTAAGTACGTGTCGATATTAGGACATGGATGCGACTTGTTCGGTCGTAGCTAGTGTGCTATATATTTTGATTATACTGACGTTATGATTATAGAGTGTGTGAGGAGCTTGGTCAGGAATGTGTCGCGTTGAATGCGCTGTGGTTGTATTCGCAGTGGGTCTAACCAGTGATGAGAGTTATGCGTAGATGCATCGGGAGCCTGGTATATATCTTGATTGTGGAGATGGGATAAGTGTATTCGGTTGCATATTGTAGTTTGTTTCTACTTTTTTATATATGTGGTTTTTTTTAGGTTGGGTAGATGGAGGGAGTAAAGTTTATATATAGGTATGTGAATGTAATCTCACCTCGTTTGTAATAATCTTCTGTGTGTGTAAGTAGTAGAGATTATGTTTTGAATAAGAGAGCATAGATTCTAAAAGTTCATGTTTCAGATTTGGAACAGTGAGGGGCGTGTTATAGGTCGTATGTGGTGCGGAGTATGATTAGCGGAGTTAGGTTGAGTGATGTACGTTGTAGAGATTTATGTGTGTTATTGTGAGTGTGAGTAGTATGGTATGTGGTGGGTAAGTCGAGTAGTGTAGGAAGGTATGATTGAGTGGAAGCAGTAGTGTGATTAGAGGGTAGCTAGGAGGAAGTAGTATGGGGCTAGATATATATAGAGGGTAGTAGCTGATTATCGTATTGTTGAGGTGAGAGCTATCATAGTGGTAGTGGTGCTGAGTATGCTGAATATCGTGTGTGGTGATAGGTCCGGGGTTAGTGTTAGGATTGTGGTATATGTAAGATGATGACAGTGAGAAATATAAGTTCAGTGGTTTAAGGCAATGTTAGTAGATATAGAGTGATAGCGTGGCTAGTGGTGATGGTTGAAATCAAATATGTGTGTAGAGGACTGTAAGTGTGCGCTGGAAGTAGGTAGTGAATATTTGGGATATAGAGTAGTGTTGATTGTGGGGTAATAATTTGTAGTGTAATGATCGCGATGGTGTAGAGGTGTTGGCGATTGTGTTGGGAGTAACAGTTTGGTCGTGGGAGGAGGAAAGCGACGATTCGAATATAAGATATTTATTGTATGAATAGCGTGTTATCTGGTGGGTCTACCAGGGGTGGTGACACATAGTAAGCCGCGGTTGTGATAATTTGTGATATAGGTGAGGGTTTGGTGAGTTTATGTGAGGACGTCGATAGAGCGTGAGCTTAGAGATTTGTTTAGCGAGATTAGGGGGTAGAGAATGAAGGCAGAGTGGATGAGGTCAGTAGTGTGATATAGGGTGTGCACGCGCGCTCTCGATCAGTATCAGTAGACGTGGTACTGTCGGTATCGTTGTGCTGGTTTAGAAGTATACGGTTTAGGGAGGACGGTATGGGTTGAGGTACTGGGTAGAGTTGCTATATAGTGTAAAGTGGGTGTCAGGAGTTACAGTGGTAGTCTTGAGTAGGTAATTTAGTGAGTGCAGGTAATGAGATGTGAGGTGCGTACTATTAGGTGTTAGAATAGAGATTAGAGTAAGTGTCGGTACGTTTCGTAGTATGACATTCGCAGGGACTGCTCTATAGTAAGGAAGTGCCGGGGTGGATTGGAAGGTTAGGGCACGTGATCTCCTGGAGAGAGATTAGGAAGTATATTTGCGTTGATTTGTAGCCTGGATTATTTGTTTCTCCAGATGTCGCGATGTGCGAGTCATTTATGCGGTTGGTGCTATGTCTTGTGTTCTGAGCATATCTATTGATAGCGATATACAGTTATCATCAGTGTGTGCAGCTAAGAGACGATAGTATTTGCGTTGGTGACGTATGATCAGGTGTAAGTATATTTCTCGTGTGCTGCGGTAGTTCTATTAACTCTTGCGATATAACTTGTGGGTTGATGCAGCGGGGATTTAATTGCTAGTGTGTGACCTGATTCGCTTTGATGGTAGAGATTGTTGAGTTCTTTATGTTACTAGGGTGGTGTGGCTTACTGAGGTTTGAGGCGTGCTTTGGTCCACTGCGATACTTATTTCTACGCATGAGTGCGTTTACATTCTATGTGAGGTTGGTAGATAGTAGATTAGTGCTTGTTATTATATTACGTGTAATTAGTGTATTGGTGGTATAATGTGGAAACGGTGTGGGTGGTTGATAGACAAGCTCCTTGCTGGTTAACTTAGGTGACAAGGTTTGACTAAATACTGTATGTGGCGGTATTAGTGCGGGGTTGCGAAGGTTGATGCGTGTGAGATCTTGAATTTATCCATGATCATGGGTCGAGGTGGCGTGATGCTGTGTGGTGTGGGGATAGTTTATATTGTTAGTTATAGAGGTGGAGGTTTGTGAGTGGGGGTCGTTACTGGTGGTTAGGATGATGTTTTTGTAGGTCTTGTGTTGAGTGTGACATAAGGTGATGTGTAAGAAGTTAGGATATAGAGGTTGATGTTAAGTTATGGTGACGAGGTTGTTTTTGGTTGTTAGTTGAGTTATTGTTTACGTTAGTTAGGAGTAGGTTATCGTTGATATGGGAGAATTAGGGTGATTTGGGTGCAGTGCTATTATCAAAGAGGTGGTATCCAATTGGTGCATCTGAGAGGTTAGTGTGGGAGTTGAAAAGTTGAGGTGATTCCGCTGGGCCGTTGATAGAGCTGGGAACGGGGATTGAAGGGAAGGATAGATTTGGTGTCGTTTTTCATAGAAGCTGTTAGGTGAATCTTGGCTTTTGAGTCGGATGGAGAGTTTAGTAGGTGTTTGGAAGCAGAGTTGATCGATATTTTGCGATTAATATATAGAGTTAGTGGATTGAGGCTTGTCTATTGTGTTTCCGAAGTATCGTGGATGGAGGGTTCTCTTTAGTTATTTAGTATGAGTCTGTGAGACATATTAGTGAGCAATATCTGATGAGTATGTGGATGATAGCTCATATAGTCTGGTGTTGATTTACGTGTTGTTAGGTGATGGTTGATTTTATTGGAGTTACAGCTCGCCTTATTTAATTTTGCTATAATGGTTAGATGATAATATGTTAGTTGGACATGTGAAGATGTTTCACTACACCGAATAGATATGGCCTTTGTGGGAGATATGTAGTGTATGATATTCCTGTGTTATTTGTATGTTTAATTAGTCTGCGTAGTTTTGTTTGAGAGAAGATATGGGGTAATTAGAGGAGCGAGTCTTGTTCGAGTTCGCAGCGTGTTGGATTGGCAAAGCTATATCATGCTTGGTGTGTATAGGGATTGTTTGGTGAGAAGGAGACGATGATTATAGGTCGCTAAGTGAAATGGATTATGTCAGGTGAGTTATTATTAGAGAGTCTTGTCGCTGCTGTGATTGCTGATTTGTTAGTATAGATGGTGGATTATGAGCTGAGACGAGATATCTCGTGTGTAGAGTTGGATGGCTATTAGGATGTGATGCAATATGTCTTGGATAGTATGTTATCTGTAGTGGGATTCTGGGTGGTTTATGGGGTTTATGTGCGATTTGTTAGTGTGGGTGGTGAGTGAGTAGTAGTGGGTGGCATGTGAGGTGTGTCTCGGGGAGTTGTATTGATGATCATGCTACGTTGAGAACTAGTTCTGCAAGAGTTCTAGTGTTGGTGTTCTAGAGAATTATGTTCATGATGGTAGGATCTCAGGGTTGATATGGTTTAGGTATGTTGAATGGGTCGTTTTGAAGCGTTCATCTTATCGCTGTGTTTGTCTAACAGTGGTTGCGATTTCTTATATGGTCTGTTCGAGGGAATGAGGTTGATGTTAAGAGTGATCGGATGTTAGTATACGTGGTTCATGACAGTATGTTAAGGATGCGTGTAGTCGATCTGTGGTGATGACAGATTGAGAGAAAAATAATGTTATGTTCTGGGGAGATATAGGTGGTGATATATGCAGTCTTCGTGAGGTGAGTCATTGGTCGTGCGACTTACTGAGAGGCTTTCTTGTGGGTGCGCCTCTTGGAGTGGGCGATTTTAGTTGTGGATTCCTTCATGTGTTGTTACGTTTCCAGATAAGTTAGGATATGGTAAGGAGTCGGAGAATAGGTTATCTTTATGATTGTGCTCGTTTTAGTGTATACGCTAGGTCGATAGTCCTGTGGGTTGTTATTGAATAAGTAGAGTAGTGAATGTTACTTCGGGGTCATGATGGTGATAGTTATCGTCGGAGTGGTCGATAAGAATATGAAGCTGTTACCTTGATAGTGAAGTGTCGTCGGAGAGCTTCTTGCCATAGGTGATATTTATTAGGTTGATATTAATTCAGGGGTAGTTCGGAGGTTTTAAGTTGAGTCTGTTGATATTACGATGGGTCAGGTTGGCTTATCATTTCATTAGAGAGGTGTTTGTACTATGGTGGTGTAGGAGGAGAGGGGTTGATGATAGTGAAGTTTATTGTGGATTTAGCTGTGTCGTGATAGTTGTGTGAGTGGGGAAGTCGGGGTCTTGACTCTTTATTAGGTATAGTAGATTAGGATTGTTTTCAGATATTATGTTGTTAGATCTAGCTGGTATTATGATAAAGTATAGGTGGTCTGAGTTATGTGTAGTTTTGATAGTTCACCGTGGTTGGTGTAGTTATTGCGGTGCGAGTGAGTGTCTTTAGATTCTGTCTTGAGTGGGGTGGGTAGATGGGTGTCAAGTGTCAGATTTGAGCATTTATTGTGGGCTATGAGATCAGCTGTTGCTTCTGTGATTTAATGCGGCGAGACTAGTGGAGAGAGATTCTGATTTGTAAAGTAATATGATTAGGATTTCTATTGCTGTTCGACGATCTGGTGTGAATGTATACAGGGTGTATATAGGATTATGGATCGGTGGGTCTGTCGTCTGATATGAGAGTGTTTAGGTTAGTGAGTTATGTGGTGGTGATTCATGCTTGATTGAGATTATCTCTATTACTTCTCCGTTCTGGTGATTTGGTGAGCTATGTGGTTGTTGCTTCGATCAGTAATTGGGTTCTATGTGTGAGTGTGTTTGTTATGGCGTGTCGATGTTGTGTGCAGTGCTCGTCACATGCGCGTTGGGAGTAGTTGATTGTTTGTTATGCGGAGAGTGTATAGGTGTGGTGTATACGCTTTGTTGGTCGTGGGCATGTTGTGCGGTGTGTGCATGTGGAGGTTCTTGTCGATGTCTGGTGAATGGCTGATGGTCATAGGAGTAGTTCTAGGAGTCTTGTTGCAGAAGAGATATATAGATTGGTACTGTACGGATATGTTGATTGTGGGTAATGGGGTCATCTAAAAGGATTTAAATTACAGTGTGTGTGTAGGTGTGTCGTGTGCTGTGTGTGTTGTGGTGAGATTGTGCGCTGAGCTGGTTTGATGTGTGATATAGTGTTGGGCGTGGATTATTGCATAGGCCGCAACTATTAGGCAGAGAAGCGTGTAAATAGTGTGCGTTGGATTGTAGCTCTTCTTATTGCTAAGAAATTTAATGAATTATATTGATTTGTTGAGTAGATCTGTCTATAATTATTGGTGTGTGCATTGTGTAATGTGGTGCGTGTTTTTGTCGTGTGGGTTGGGTAGTGTTGTGTTGGATAGAGTATGTCGTGATGAGTGTCATCGTTGTGTCTGGTAGTGCATCTCGCTGTTGGCTGTTGTGGTTACGTTGTGTAGTGTGTGTGTTATGGGGATAGTGTAGTTGCGTCCAGCGACCATTTATTGAGAGAATTGAGACTGCGGGATACGAAAAGCCGCGAGTGGAACTGTCGGGATTGGCATTTGTTGTGGTGAAATGGCCCCGCGCGCACGTTTAATTGATCTGGTGGATGGGGCAAAGATTGCGCACGGTTAAGTGCGTTTAGAAATCAGTTGGGTACGGACAAATGCTTAGTGGTTTTTGGTTAGCAGATAGGTTATGGTGTGCTGAGGAGTAGATTGTGTCGCGTACGAGATTCGATTGTGGTATAGTGTGTTGTTTGGAAGATAGAGTTGGAGTGACACGCGCGTTCATATGGATAGGTAGGAGTTTTAGTGTGAGTATTCGTGTACGATGATGGCTTTGGCTTGGTTAAAGGCGAGAGATATGGTATGTGTGACTATGGTGTTATGGGGTGCGGTTAGGTCTGTGAGTAGACCTCGCGATATGTCGAAGTGCTTGGGATGTTATTCTCTCTTACTCGTGGTTGTGAGTTTTGTACAGTGGTCGGTGTCTTTCTTGGTGTCGTGTGGTGTCTCTTGGTGTCCGCGTTGGTGATAGGTAATAGTGACATGGGTATGAGTGGCGGTATTTTTGCGGATATCTCCGTCATATATCGGAGTTAGTGGAGAGTTTGTTGAGGGTACCAGGGTGGCGGAGCTCGAGACTGTCTGTGGTGGTTGGGATGAATTAGGGGTGCAGGGGAGTTGGAATTAGAATTGAATTTGTCTTGGTTATGCGAGCGGAAGAATGGGGCAACGTGCACAATATGGTGTTAGTGGTGATAGCTCGCGAGTGGGTATGGGTAGTTCGGGGATTGACTGCGGCTCAGTGGAAGAAGTGGTTCTTTTGTGTGGTGGTATGGGATGTAGAGAATGTGTGAAGTATTGTGATTCTTGGAGGATTGTCTGAGAGATTGAAGGTTGCATAGAGGTGTGAGTTTCGGATTGATATTTCCTTTGACGTGAATTGTGTCTCGTGTGTGTGTGAGTCATTGGATGGGAATCACTTAGCTTCCTTGCTGGGACAAGTGTGTAGGAGTGTAGTGGTATATGTGAGAGCACTCATGCCTGTTGTGTTTAGTGGTTGGAGCGAGTCCGTTGATTAATGGTTCGTCTGTGTTGAACGCACACGTAGATAGTTGGAATGGGCCCGTGAATTTGGTAGGGTGATGAGTGCTGAGGTTATGTTGAATGGTTGCATGAAGTCGGGAGGTGTGTAGATAGGTTGTGGAAGGTTCGTGTCGAGAGTGTAGTCGGAGGTATATGGTGTGCGATGTGGTAACAGGTATTAGGTCTGGGGTAGAACTGTGAGGTGTACTTGTTAGTGCGTTATTCGCTGTGTCACGCATGTAGATTAGAGGCGCGATTGTTGTGAAGAGTTAATCGTTGGGGTTTACTTATGTATACACTGTGTGTGTGGTGATAGCGAGTTGATAGTGGTGCGATGTTAGGGAGTGGTGTTATGATTAGTAGTATTATATAGACATATAGCGCTATTAAATCTGCACTATTTGTGGTGTGGTAGCGGCATGTGTTCAATCATAGGTTAGATAGTGTATGGTGTCGTGTGTGGAGCACTGTATTGATTGGGACGAAATAGATAGGATGAGGAGTGGAGATTATTGCAGGATGTAGGCGCGGGGCTGGGGGTGTGAAGGAGTGTGAGTGCGCATGCGCTAGAGAGACGGGAGGTGGTGTGACTTGCAGATAGGAGGTGGGAATAGAAATAAGTGGGACGGCGTCGTGGGTGCTGGGTAGATATCGAATGAGTGGTCTTGGTTGAGGTTTATTACACGGGCTGTAGTATGTTGTGTGTGAGGTGGAAGAGAGTGGATGAGTATTGAGAGAGTTGCATATGTTGGTGAGCATATGAGTGGAAGGACGTGAGGGTTGTCGAGTGAGACGTATGCAGTAGGGTCCGTACCCAGGCATCTCAGGAGTTGTATCAGAATTGCGAGTTAGATGGTTTATGGGAGGGGGGTGGCGGGTGGAACAGGTGCTAGCGAGTAGTATATTGTGTGTGTGTTGTTAGGACGGGCTAGGATGATAGAGGGGAGAAGCCGATGTGTAGAGGTTGGGATGAGGCATAACTGTTTATTGTGTGTTGTAGCAGTGTCGGTGTTAGGTAGGTCAGAGCGCATACCTAGTGGAAGTGACTTGTTGAGGACGCTTAGATTGGTTCGGAGATGTGGAGAAGTTGAGGATTAGTGGCTGGATGCGGATAGGTAATTTATGTAGTTAGGCTTGCGTGTGTAGGTTTTCAGGATAGGATGGTGTGTGTTCGTGCTCAGCTGTGACAGGGTGCGGTCTCAGCTAGTGTCTAGTACTCGTGTTGGTTGATGTCGGATTATCGGTGGTAGGGGTGAGGTGTGAGGTGTGGTGTAGTTGATTTATGAATGAGTGGAAGAGATGTTACGGTGGGAAGGTCGAGACACGGACAGGGGGGACAGGTGGCTGGGAATTTCGAGGCAAAGGACATTGCTTGTTAGAAATTTTGCAAGTTGTCAAGGAACGGCGGAATGACAGCAAGTTCAAATTAGTCAAAGGTGGGGAAGGAATTTGCAATAAGGAGGTTTGCGAAAGAGCAGGTTTGGAGGATTGTCCATGGATAATTTCAATCGGGCTAGATTTGCAAGATCGAGTGTCCAGTTGTTGACCAGCTTCAGGGCAAGGCATGTTACAACGAAGGAGTTACTTCCGCGGAAGATGTGGTGACGCCATAAAAGAACAAGCTACGAATTTGTGAGTTTGGTGACAGTTGTCGAGAGAGACTTGGTTCGAAGGCCACTTTATCTAGAGGCAGCTGGGAGGATTTGGAGTACCTTCTTGATTTGGGATTTATTTCGTAGTTTCGAACAATATTTCGGACATTGTGCATTTAGTCTTTCGCGATGAAAGGAGGTGCGGCGTCCAGTGGTGGTTGGGTTAGTATTGGAGTGAAAAGGGGAGAAAGCGGGAGACGTGCATTGTGCCAAAAGGAGCCAAGCGAACAAGTTGAAATTTGGCGACTTTGCGCTGCGAACTTGAGGTGCGATTTCGAAACATACGTGGGTGTCTGTGAGCGAATGTTCAGGAACGATTGTACTTTGTCGTTGCTGTCCTACATAATTTGCCGGTGGCAGTAGAGCAGAGCAGAATATGATTAGAGCCTCAAAGATTTAAAGGATCCAGAGAAAAATTGCGGGGACGAAGCGGAAACGGTGGCGGAACAGGAATGTTTGACGCCGGCAAGCGCGAACGAAGCGAAGAAAGAATCAAGGGTGGTAAAAAGACTTTCAGGAACGGAGCTTTGATTTGGCAATTGAAGCCTTAACGGGGGCGGTGACGAAGTTGCGAGGGGAAGCGGATTGTGAAGCCTTAACGTGGGTTGTTATTGACCGCGTTTGGCTTCAGGGGGTGGGGGAGCTGAACGGTTTGGCTATGGCCCCGTTGATAGGGGATTATGAAGCGAACGTGTTTGCGATGGGAGCTGAACCTACGGTTGGGCCGAGTTACGGGTGTTGGACGGGAGTGCGCAGAAGTGTGCGTCTCTTTGACACTTAGCGGTATTAAAGGAAAGGACATTCGAAGGATTAGAGTTAAG
>JABUQX010033226.1:0-25000 GCA_015478945.1 Trachelipus rathkii
ATTAATTTTTATTCTGGTGAGATTTTGTTACGTCATCAAATAATTTTATCAAATTGGTAGCAGAGAGCGTAGTTACGAGGCTAAAAGAGAAGAAGATGCCTGACTCGGATAAAGCAAAACTGAAGGAGGTAGAAGAGATAATAGAACAGGATGTCCAAGGTTTTATGGAGAAGGAAGGGAAAAAGTAAAAACATGATTACTCATAGAAAAAGAATGTCAGATACTCAGGATTGGAGATAAAGTTAAGAGTAGGAGGAGAAGCTTTTGAAACAATTAAGGAAATTAAAAATGAAGATCTTATGAAAAATGGAGGGGAGGAGTTGATAATAGATAAATTGGGGTTAAGATACGGTAAAGACAAGGTCACGGATCAATTCAATAAAATGAACGATTTTTTCAATATTGGGAAGAAGATATGCGGACATTCGTTGAAAGATTTGGAAGAATGTATAAAGAATGCGAAACGGCTGGAGGAGGGACTCTTCTAGAGAGAACTGGTATAGATGAAGAGAAGAAACGATTGGTTTTAGCCAGCTGTGGGGAAAAGAGGCAATTTCTTCTGAAGTAATAAAAACTATGTTGTAAGAATATTTCCTAAGGAAGTAACAACATCGAAGAAAGGAAACTGAAGGGGAATGGTGGAATAGACCAACTAAGGAGCAAAGAATGCAAGGAAGGAAAAACCCTATAAGATTCGGTAAAGTAACAAGGTGTGTAATATGCGGATCAGAGTACCATTATGCACAAGCATGCCCAAAGAAATGGAACAATAAAGGAAGAAACTTCACAGTATTTAGTGAAGGTAAAATCAAAAAAGAAAGTAAGAATTAAGAAGAGAAAGTAAGCTATTTCGGTGTAGAAAAAGAGGAAGATAAAGTATATGGAGACATAGAAGGAATTTTAGATACAGGCTGTACGAAGACTTTGTGTGGGGAGAGATGACTAAGTAGGATAATGATGGAGTTATGTAGTGCAGAGATAAAAGAGATGAATAAAAGTCAAGAGAAAAAAGAAGGAAGTTGTGTTTGGAGAAAGTAAATATGAAACCATAAAAAGTATAGATATATCATGTCAAATAGGAAATTATAAATTTTTAATTAAAACTGAAGTAATTAGAGGAGATATACCATGGCTGATAGGTAGAGAAACCATGGAAAGGATGATGATGATTGTTGATATGAGAAATAAGTTATTTTTGGAGTGTTTCAAGATCTATAAATAAAATATAGACAAGGCGAACAACAAAAACGTATCAAGATTAAGCTAATAAAAGGATCAAAAAAGGAAAACCGATAAAAGTAATATTTTTTTGATGAACAACTATGAATATCTTTGATTTATGAAAAAAACAAACAAAAAAAACTTTCGTTTTTGGAAACTTTTAGTAAATTAAAGAGGGAATTTTTTTTTAAATTCCACAAAAGACTGCCATAAAATATTTATTTTCAAGATTATTTAAATTTTTTTTGCACTAAAATACTCCAATTTAGTGTGGTAATAAATTTTAGTTAGACACCTTATTTGAAAATTTGTTTTTTTTAAAAAAAAAATTTACAATCTCTGAAAAGTACTTTCAAAATTTTTGAACTGAGAATAGTCAACCATGGCTGACACCACCCTACGTTCTACCAAAACATTTAATGTAAACGTCAGTTTGTTTACACGTTTATATGTGAGCTTGGTACCAAATTTGAAGAAAATAAATCTGTTCGTTTTTTTTTAATGAATTTTTTTTATATATCATGTAAGGAAAAAATGAAATGCTAGAAAAACACAAATAACATTTGGAAAAATTTTCATTTTTTAGACGGCAAAAAAAAAAAACTTTATTCTCATATATATATATATATATAGGTTCTAACAACCTTCTATTTATATTATATATATATAAATATAAAAAATATATATATATATATATATATATATATATATATATATATATATATATATATATATATATATATATATATATATATATATATATATATATATATATTTATAGCATTTTTGAGTGAAAACTAAGACCAATGCATATCTGAACATTTATTATAAGACAACGTTTCGACACCACCAGTGTCATCATCAGGTCTATAAAGCATATAAGAACTATAATTTAAAAATGAAAATTAAAAATAACATTAAAAACTAAAATATGAACAATAAAGAAGACAATAAAGAATAAAAAGAATAATAAAAAAAATGCTAATATATATCAGTAATATCAAAACTAATATAACATAAATAAATTGATAATATTCTTCCGGACGAGGTTCTGTTCTGCATTCTCTTTCAAGCTCATTTCAATTCTCTCTTTCACACAATTTTAAACTTTCAAATTTTATTTATTTATTTATTTATTTACTTATTTAATTAATTTATTTATTTATATTATTTTTATTTTTATTATTATTTTTTATTATTTATTATTTTTTTTATTTTTATTATTATTATTATTATTATTATTATTATTATTATTATTCATTATTATTATTATTATTATTATTATTATTATTATTATTTTTCTATTTTGTTATTATTTTCGTTGTATTTGTTTTATTATTTTTATTATTATTATTATTATTATTATTATTATTATTATTATTATTATTATTATTATTATTATTATTATTATTATTATTATTATTATTATTATTTTTTTTTTTATTTACTTTATGATTGCTATTATCAATATTATTTATGTTATTATTAGTTTTTATATTACTGATTATATTAGCATTTTTTTTTTATTATTCTTTTTATTTTTTATTGTCTTCTTTATTGTTCATATTTTAAT
The DNA here is from genome assembly GCA_015478945.1 of Trachelipus rathkii. NCBI lineage: Eukaryota > Metazoa > Arthropoda > Malacostraca > Isopoda > Trachelipodidae > Trachelipus > Trachelipus rathkii. Next base: position 2,795 of record JABUQX010033226.1, read on the forward strand.
GTTATTTTTAATTTTCACTTTTAAATTATAGTTTTTATATGCTTTATAGACCTGATGATGACACTGGTGGTGTCGAAACGTTGTCTTATAATAAATGTTCAGATATGCATTGGTCTTAATTTTCATTCTACGTTTGAAGTTTCCTAGAAACAGAAGTTTCATCTCTCTCTCTCTCTCTCTCTCTCTCTCTCTCTCTCTCTCTCTCTCTCTCTTCTCTCTCTCTCTCTCTACTCTATATATATATATATATACTATATATTATAAATATATAGTTAAAAAATTTATATAAACATATATAATATATATATATATAATATAGTATATATATATATTATATATATATATATATAATATATATATTTATTTTTATATAATATATAATATATAAAATAATAAATAATATATAATATATATATATATACAACGGTCAAATGTAATATCTTCTGTTTTTAAACATTCAGTTTTTCTGTCCTAAACAAAAATTTTAAATAGTAGTATGCGTTGTTTACATTTTAAGTAGAGTCTGCAACGAGAATTGTATAAGTACGCAGACGCATATGAATAGTGAGTAGTCTTAGAGAGCTGTTTGAAGGAGTCAGGTGCGTTGATCGCTGACTGAGGAGTGTGGAATCTATTCTTTATATCTAGCCGTTGTTAGGCTAAGTTCCAAAAACTGTTTATATTTTGATGATGTGAAGTGAATTTATTTTTTAACATTCGTACTTGATGTGTTTAGAAGATTTCTTTATATATTCTAATTTTCTCTAGCAAGTGAGAATTTATGTTTTAATAATTATTGATAATATTTCGTCTTACGCAAGAAGCGTAATAATTTTCTATTGATTACCTATACTGTGATTTGTTTATTCCAAGTGATTTTCGTGGATGTCTAAAAGACTATTTAACTCTGTGAAAATATATTTTATAATAGAAATACGTTTCATAAATATTGCTGTTCAATATTTATTTATGTCTGAACTATATCAATCATACAGGTAAAGTGTGTATTGAAACCATTTTTGACTCCCTCCTCAACGCTCTCATTTTGTTAATATATTTCTCAACAACGTTTGTAATTTGTTCTACAAGTAGGTATTCATTTTGATTTATATTTCACATTGAAGATTATCTGTATAAATATTATATTTAAGGATAAAGACATTGAAACTATGATTATTATTTATTTATGAGGAAAATAGTTCGTTTTTTTTTAAAAAAAAACACGTTTTTTTTTTTAAAAAAACCAAAGGCCAAATTTTCGTTTTTTTTTTGTTTTTTTTTTAATTACTTTTTTTTCATATATATCAAGTCTTTTTAGGGTATTTAGCATTAAAATAGAGTAAATACAAAATGTTAAAAGAGGTATGCAATATATAAAATAGATTTTAGTATTTAGTAAAGTTTTATTTGTGCTCTAGGGCATATAACTATTACATTTCACATGATCTGATTTATTATTATTATTATTATTATTATTATTATTATTATTATTATTATTATTATTATTATTATTATTATTATTATTATTATTATTATTATTATTTTTATTATTATATATATATATACTATATATATATATATATATATATATTATATATATATACTATATATATATATATATATATATATATATATATATATATATATTATATATATATATAATATATATATATATATATATATATATATATCTAAAAAGCCAAGAAAAGAAAGCCCAGCCTTAGCCCCACCCCCTCTGTACCATTAATTAGTAAAGGACTCGTCACAGTCAGAAAATCCACCCTATAGCTTCACGGGACTGCGCCCCTCACATGGTAAATCGTCAGTGTAAAGGTTCATCCCTTGGCCCAGGTGGGCCCACAACCATACCCCCTCAGAACCCCGCCATTCTCTCCTACTATGCACCTTTACTTCTCGCCCTCTGCCAAACTCACATTTTCTGTCCTTCAGACATTCGTTTACTTACTCAATCAACTTTTTCTTTCGATCTCCGCAGCCGGTCGGTTCCAAACACACTCGCAACTAATATCCGCTTAAAAACCGACTATCAATCAATGCCTTTCCACATGACCAAACCATCTGAACATATTTTCATTTATTCTCTCGTTTAACGTCCATTTCTTCACACCACACCACTCTTTAATATACGTTCATTACTCATTTTATAATTTCTTTCTCAAACACACTAGCAATGTCCCTAAGATTGTCCATCTGAACACATTGAAACTTTAGATCTATACTCCTTATTCCAAACCCATATTCTCACTACTAAACAATAACACAGGTAACAACAATAACCGTCATGTAAGACCCTAGCACTTTAAAGACTTAGTCCCTATACATTCACCAACGATTTTATTGCAACAGCCACCTTCCTGGCATCCAACATATACCTAATATTTAAACTCAGACACTTGTTCCAGCTGCTCACCATCTAACATAACTTCCCACTGAAAGGACTGTCCTCACTCACAACCATAACCTTACTCTTATCTACGTTTACTTTCAACCCCTCCTTTTCACACCCTGCCAAAATCTCTCTACAATCCTCTCAAACTCTTCAAATTTCGCCACACAAAAACCAAATCATCCGCATATAATAGGAAGGGCACCCTCCACTCATATCCATTCTCCATCATTCTAACACTAACCATTTCCTGTCACGCCCAACCTTCAATCTTTCATAACCCCATCCTATACAAATTGAATAACCAAGGAGACATAACACCACCCTGCCTCCCTCACTCCGCTATTAATACTTAAACCAGATCTTTTTTGACAACATTTATTTCTTACACACGCCTCACTATTGTCATACAATTTTTTTTCCCTTTTGAAATTCCCCTTTTCCATTCAAACCTATTACCACACTATATATCAGCAAAAACCTGCCATGAGCTCCCTATTAACCCTATCATCATACCCCTGTTTGCAAATCCATAAAACTTAAATACAATTTATTCTTCTTCTCCCTCATTTTCTCCTATCATTTGCTTCAATGTAAGATTTGATCCAACACATCCTCTACTACTCCTAAACGCCCCTTTCTTCACCAATCAGCCTTCAGTCACTCGGCGAATCTTCGACCAAAATACCAGCATATATCTTCCCTACAACACTCAATAAACTAATTCCCCTATAATTTCTACAGTTCCCTTTATCTCCCTTACCCTTATATAATAAGGGTACTATTACTGCTCCCCTCCAATCCCTTGGAACTATACCCTCCATCAACGCTTTATTACACAACTTCAAGATCCAATCAATCACCATCTTGCCTCCGTTCTTGAATCATTCACCAGTAAATTTCATCCTATACCTGCAAGATTACCATTCTTCACTATCTCACTCTAGACCCATTTCCTCTTTCTTTGCTAATAACCTCATCCCCAAAGATACCTATTCCTTCTTGCACCATCAACCCAACACACAGTCACTATCACCTTTTCATTACTGCCAAATATTATTACAGATTTTCGAAGTGTTCTTTCAACACTCCCCTCGCATCCATTTCATCAGTTACAAAAACACCATCCCTATTCATTATTCTGAGCAGGTTCCCCTTATTCTAATTCTTAACCTTTCGCGCTTCCTTCCAGAAGAGCTTCCTATTCCCTTGTATGTCCCCATTCATCCTCCTTCCAAACTGTTCATTTACCTCTTCTTTTCTCTTACGTGTGCATCTTTTAGCATTTTTTTTCCTCCTTATATATTCCAAGCATTTTTCTTTTTGAAACTTCTCATTTGCTTTTAGTACATTCAACCACGCTTTTTTTTTTACTTTTAACCCGCTTGCATCCACTTTTTCATTCCACCACTCAACTGTTAAGCATTTCTTACTTCCTAGCTTTAGCACACCCACAATACTGTCTTTTGCACTGCTAAACAATTGCTTCCAAATTTATTTAGTTTCAACTGGTTCACATTCAACTGATTTACTTGCGACGCTCTTACATACTTATCGCTTATTACCTTTGTTCACTAACTTCTCACTCTTAATTTTAACCCTCTTCCTTCCGTATCAACCTTTCCTCTCCATCCAAACCCCCACTAACTTAATTTTACAATAGAACAACATAATGTCCGATAATCCCATTCCTAAACCCCCTCACCGATTTAACATCCAACATATACTTCACCAACACATTCTTCACCAACACAAATCAATCATACTTTCACTTCGATACCATCTCTATTCCCCCCCATCTTGAATACTTAATGGAATACTTTTTGGTTTTTAAAGAAAAGTAAAAACTATACACATTTTTTCTCCCTTCCAGAATCATCACCTTTCCTAATCCATTCCTCATTTTTCATTCTCGACACCCCAAAACCACCTGTAATACCATCCTTTTTTTGATATATATATATATATTATATATATATATATATATATATATATTATATATATATATATATATATATATATATATATATATATATATATATATATAATAATATATATATATATACTGTATATAATATTAAAATCCGTATTAATAGTCAATATTAAGGCCTAGAAGGGGTATTGGGTAATTTAAACAATCGTTAATATACATAAAAGAGGTAATTTTAAAATTAAAAAACAAAAAAAAACATTTTGTTTTAAAACAAAAACGTTTTTTTTTAAAAAAAAAACAAATTAAAAAAACCGATTTTTTCAAACCCAGTTATGACACATATTATTTATGAGGAATTGAATTGATTTATAAGCTGACAAAATATTTTATTGAAGAAAGGTATATACTATATATATATATATATATATATAGTATATATATTATATATATATATTTATATATATATATATATATATATATATATATATATATATAATATATATATATATATATATATATATATATACTATATATTATATATATATATATATATATATATATAATATATATATATATAATATATTACGTTTTAGATAATAAGTTCTTAAGTAAATTTATAAAATTAACTTGAGTGTCATTTAAGACCCGCTACTTCTATTCTCTCCATTGATGTTCTTGTTGGTAATTCTTAAGACGGCATAGAAAAGATTTCATCCACAATGCTGAATCCCATTTAGAACCTGCAATCTTATAAGGGTCAAGTATAAAAACCCAACGCTGTAATTTTCAAACAGAAGATACAGCGTATAGAAAGTGGCTCAGTTCGTGAACAGGACAGGATACAAGTCTTATGTATTTGATTCTCTTTTTGAAAAGAGTGGCGGCCGAAAATTTAAAAAGTAAAAAAAGTGAAGAATTTGTATGTGGATTTTCTATTGTCTGGGTCTGAAGAAGAGTCAGCCATCTTGGAATTTGTATGCTGTCTGAAGGATGTAAGAAAAAGCTACGAGATTATATTTTTTATGGTTCATCATTGATCTTCCAGATTCTGCGTGATTCTTCAAATTTCTCCGTCATATGTTCAAATTTTTCATCAGAAGGAAATTTTTTTTGAAGTTCGGTTTGTGGTATTCGAAATGAGGTAAAAAGTTAAATGTATCAAAGAACTATTTCAGTGAGTGCAGTAAACATTTTTATTATTGATTATTTTGGTAAAATATTAAAAATATTTTATAAAATAATTTATTTTTCTTCTATATTTATAAATAAAATTATAAATAAAAACTTTTAAATAAGTAGAAATATTATATTTGTATATATTTAGATACAAAATAATTACTCGTTTGTGATTGGTTAAGGCACCATTTCCTTTATGACGTCACAATATTGTGAACGCTAGCCTCCAAACAAATCTCTGAATTCAGATATTTGTTTCACAGAATATTAATTATTTAAATGTTTATATTTATTTATATTTAAAATTGAATACAATTGATTCAGGAGTTAAAGAAATGAAAAGAAAAGTAGTAGAGTTGATGCAATATTTTTGTTGTCAAATATTTTTTATGTAAAAATATTTGCTTCGTAATTTTTTATTCATCATCACTGAAATAGAGAGTAGTCATTGGGAGGTGAAAATTTTGTATTCAAAACACTACCTCAGCTCCATTTGAAATCAATCGGTTTCAAATACCTAACCCACTTTTATGGAAGATTATATTAAAGAATATTAATTTAATACTTTTTAAAAGCTAAATATATATAAAAATATTCTATATATATATTACAAATTCATCATTCATTATTCTATATATATAAATATATATATATATATATATATATATAATATTATATTATATATATATATATATATATATATATATAATATATAGTATATATATATATATAATATATATATATATATAATTTATATATATATATATATAAAACTCGTATCTAACCGTAGTAGATGATTACTCTCTTGTGGGATATAAGAGGATATATGTTTTTCTGTACATTACTAACAAATGTAAGTAATAATTTGAAGGATTATTTCATTCTATATGGGAAATTAAATGAAGAGGGATTTCTTGGAATTTTTTTTCCTTTGTATTACTAAAAAAAAAAAAAAAAAAAAAAGAAGAGAAATTAATAGGCTAACTCAAAAAAATTAATTATTATTATTTTTTTGTAAAGTGTGGCTGTATCATTTTTCGGGAGGCATTTTATTGTATGTGTGCGTCGAGGGTTGCACATCTCGTCCATTCAAATCGTCTTTTTGCCAATAAAGGAGTTAGGGGAGTTTTTTCCACCCCCAAAATTCTCCAATATATATATAAATATATATATATATAATATATATTATATATATATATATATAATATATATATTATATATATATATATATATATATATATTATATATATATATATATATATATATATATATATATTTATATATATATATATATATATAGAAATAATATTATATAAATATATAATTATATATATATATATATATATATATATATTATATAATAATATAATATATATTATATATATAATATATATATATATATATATATATATATATATATATATAATAAAATCATTTTTTTATTTTTTATTGATAAATATTACTCTTCCTTGTGTATTAACAATTTTTAATATTTTTCAAGGTACGGCAAGTAAGAAATATTTTCAAAAATCTCTCCGAGAACTTAACCGAAATTTTCCATTTTTGAGAAGAAAAAAAAAGAAAATTGCTAGATTCCGCAGAGGATTTATTTACGATTTCGCCTGCAGTAGGGCGCGTAGGTTACAAGGGTTCATTTATTTATTTATTTATTTATTTTAATTCTATGATTAAGAATATTTTTTTTTTAATATTCATTTTGAGGAAAAAGTCCTTCATATTTATCAAAATACGCATAAATACATCTGAACATTCCATCGATCCATCTACCATTTCTACTTCGGAGTAAGTTATTCTTGGACAAAATTTTTTTGGTATTTTGCAAATTTATTTTTTTATAATATATTATTTTCCTATTATTTCATATTTCTTCCTTTATATTTTATTCCTTCTGTACCGTCCGACAACGAAGATAGTGTCGAAATAAACGAAGACGAATCCATTAAAACTCCTCCTGACGAGTCAAATCCGATTGCCGGAGACTCAAGTCAAAATCTTTATTCTTCTTCCGATCTTAATAATTCTCCAGTCATGTCTCGACCTATTTTAAATATTGATCGTCTCTCTCATTCAAAACCAAATATTCCGTTATTAATTGGCTTTATTGATAATTGTTGGAAAGGAATCGATCTCGGCGATTGGTTTTCATCGATAGAGCTGTCCTTTCAAGACGAAGGTATAGAATCTGATTCTGAAAAATTACGTACGTACGTCCGATTTCTTAACCTGCGAGAAGGTAATGTTGGTTTTCTTATTAATTCCACCCCTGAGTTAAAGTATGCTAAGACTTGGGAAGAGTTCAAAACTGAACTGTCATTAATTTTGAATCCAATTTGTTCAAAAAGTTCTTTTGAAGCTTTTAACGATTTCGTAAATATTAAATGGAGCAGTAATAAATCATTACCTGAGTTCATTACTGACGCACAGAGAGCGTTACAAATTTTTATTGATTCATCTTCCTTAATTCACGATGTCAAGTTTACAGATGAACAGAGACGTTTACTTTTGTTTTCAACTTTGTATGCAAATACAAAACCTCAACTACAACGTGTTATTCACGAAGAATTTAATATTCAGAATTCCATACCTAAACAGGTACAGGCTTATTTAAAGAAAAACCATGTTCTTAATGATGGTAAAATCTCCTCCTCATCAGGTAAAAACACTTATCAAACTTCTAATGTTCCAATATATTCTACGCATGCTGAAAAAGGTGCTGCGCAACAATCATTTTCTCAGGCTTATAATACGAAAAGTATGCCTAAATCTTCAAGTTTTTCTAATAATTCTCATTATTCTGCATCAAATATTCAACCTAAACGTAAGGTTCTCTTTTGTAAATCTTGTGAAAATCATGGGCACGCGACTTCACAATGTATATTCCGTCCGTATTGCACATTATGTCAAAATGCTCATGTGCGTGGAACGCAAAGAAGGTGCCAGGGAACTTCATGGCAACCATTCTCTCCTGAAGGATTAAATAGGGTAAGGTTATATCTCAATCTGAGCAGAATAATTATGCTCCAAATCATTCAAATCTCCGTTCAAATTCTCGTCCCAGTCGACCCACTGGCCAAATTCAGCACGTTCAAAACCGTTCAAACTCAAACTTTGACAGAGGTCAAAATGGTTCTAAAAGGAACTCAAATGTTAATTATTGTCATAATTCGACAAATATGCATAGCAGAGGTGCTAATTATTCCAATAAATCTCAAAATAATTGTTCAAATAATAATTTTTCCGCCCCGCGAAAATGCGAAAACAGTAAAAGTGGTAGAATGTCACCGCATCCATCGCATTTTGAAGATGAAAGTTTTGATGTAAAGGTAAGTTGCTTGGACCCAAATTATGTTCCAATTGCAAGTTTATATAGTGAATATGAGAATAATAAGCCAAGAAGGCATGAATTTTTTTCAAATAGTTCATTTTCTCCGCATTCAAAACAGGCAAAACACACCTCAAATTTTCGTGTTGGTCCGCATTCAGGTTCGATTTCGTCGAAGTCTAATTCATTTTATGATTCAAATTTTTAGAAAAGGGAACGAGTTTAATGTCTCGGAATGTCGTTATTAACCCTTTAGAGACAAATTTTATAAATCCGAATCCGCAAATGTCAAATGTAAATTTTGTAAAAGATGATCCAATTATAGGTAAGAGTTACTATCTTAGTGTCAAGCTCACAGTTGAATACGAGTTTATTTATGAGCTTTCTTCTTTTCTGGATTTGGGTAGTAGTGTTTCGCTGATACGATTTCAAGTGTTTGAAAAACTTCGTAAGTTTTATCCACTCAAATTAAAGGATAACAATATTGTTATGAGATCAATTTCGGGTAACGAAATCAAAAATTTAGGAAGGGTGAAACTTCAGTTGATTTTAAATGATCAGTTATTCAACATTCATCTCATTGTAGTATAAAATGATTGTGTTTTTAAAGGTCAGATGCTTTTAGGCACTGATGTGTTAGGTGTTATTCCTGTTGTTCTCGATCTTCGTAATGAAAATTTATTAATAGATGGTAAAACAGGTTTCTCAAAAATTTCTCTTTCAGTATGGGATCCGTTAATTCACGATCCGAAACCAAGTTTTAATTCTATGAACAACAATAAATCACATTCTGTTTCTGACGATGTTAAAGTCAATCCTGCAAATTCTTTTTCAAATTTGCCTCATCTCAATTTTGAGAATGATTCTTTTACTTATGAACTTTGTATATTTGATGAGCAAAGTTATGATTTATCTTTACCAGATACGGTTACATTTAATGCTTATTCCAAAGCAATATTATCTGTGAATGTAAATTCTAAAGCCGGAACATCTCCTCCAGAGAATACATATCTCGTGTCAGAGAAAAATTGTGTTTGTGTTTCGAATATATTGTTTGGAGACGTTTTAAGTCGTGTAAATGAGGGTACTATTTTAATAAATTGTATAAATTTTAGTTCAACTCCGATCGTTCTTGATAAGAATTTTGTCGTTTCAAAAGCAAATTCTCTCGCATTTCGAAGCAGTTGCTCGAGTGTAAATAAAATAGATTCATCTGTAGGTCTTTCCGATTCTGAACTTCGCAATGTTTACAAGGAAATTCTTTTGTCTAAATCAACCAAGGAAGCTGATTTAGTAGTTCTTCAGGATGGTTCACAATTAGAACAGATTCTCGATTTTCTCATAGCACACAAAGATGTGGTAGCTTTAAGTAACGATAAGGTTGATGTATGTCCTTATGGAAAATTCAAGCTCGAATTAACTCCTGATTCACCCCGTTACGTTTTCACTCCCAATTACCATTTACCTCACAAGTTTCAAGTAGATATAGACGAGTGGGTTAATGACTGTATCTTGAAAGAATACATCGAACCTTCTGATTCTCCTCACAGTAGTCCCCTACTTGTGATTCCAAAACGAAATAGTGCACGTCCTCGTATTGTTTTGGACTATAGGAAACTCAACAAATATATTGTTCCTATTCAATTTCCTATACCTAGAATTGATGACACATTGTCTAAACTAGGCCAATCTAACGTATTTACTTCTTTGGATTTATTAAATGGCTACTATAATATAGAAGTATCGCCAGAGAGTCGTCCTTATCTCGCTTTCTCGACTCATAGAGGTCATTTCCAACCTCGAGTGCTCCCAATGGGAATCCGTACAGCGCCAAACATTTTTTGTAAATTAATAGAAGCTTCTTTGTCACATTTATTAGGTATACATGCTTTAATATATTTGGATGACATTATAGTATTTTCGAAAGACATAAATTCACATTATGAAAGTCTTACTCTTGTATTCAAAGCACTTAGAAATGCTAAACTGAAAGTGAAGTTAGAAAAAACAAATTTTTTTAAACGTTCTTTAGTATATCTCGGGTTTCTATAAGTTCCTAGGATATCTGCCGATCCAACTGCAAGCTTCAAGCTTTGAAACTTTATTCTTATTCCCACGGATTGTCTCATCCGCGCGTTCCTTCATAGGTTTCACATCCTTTTTTCGAAATTTAGTCCCCATGTTCAGTGTCATTGCTCATCCAATTACGTCTTTATTCAGAAAGAATGTTCCGTTTGTGTGGTCTTTTGAGCAGCAAAAAGCTTTCGACACTACTCAAAACCAAAAGCTTATCGTGGAAACCGATTTTACAGATTCCATATCATATTTTTCTAAGAGTTTTTAATATCAACAGAAGCTAGTGGATCGGTCTCGAGCGTATTAGCTCAAAAGATTCCCAAATGGGAAATGATAAGAAACAGTTTCTTTCGCGTCAAGATATGCTTAGTATAGCAGAGAGGAACTATTCTACAATAGAACTCGAATCGTTAGCTGTGACATGGGCACTTAGTAAGTTTAGGAACATTGTTTATGGTTACAAGATTAAAATTTTCACTGATCATAAACCCCTTGTTTCAATTTTTAAAAATAAGGATTTGAACCACAAGCTGGCAAGGTGGGCTATCAAAGTGAATTCTTTTGACCCAGAGTTTCTATATATTGAGGTAAAAAAGAACATTTGTCCTGACTATCTTTCTCGTCACCCCCCCCCCTTGTTTTACAGTCAGTACAGTTTCTAATGTTGCATCTCTTATTGAAAACAAAAAGTTATATAATCTCACGTCAGAAGTTTTAAAATCTGAACAAGAGAAATGTCCACGATTGGGACCAATCATCAAATTCATAAAGGAAAATGGGAACACATTTTGTTATCCCCATGCTTATATTAAAGAAATTTTATATTATGTCACGAAAGACGAAGTATTTAATTGAAGTTCCTGAATCCTTGGTGTATACTATTTTGAATATTAATCATTGTGCTCTTGGTTCTGGTCATCTAGGACATATCAGAACAGAGAAAAGAATAAAAGAAAGGTACATATTTCCAAATATGTCCAAATTGGTTTTTCAATTTTGTCGGGAATGCCCGTCATGTTTAAATGTTAAGGGGAACATCCCAAAACGAGCCCCCATTTTCAAGTATCCCATTCCTTATGCTCCGTTCAGTAGAATTCATACTGATATCTTAGGTCCACTTCCGACTTGTCGACAGACTGGAGCAAAGTATATTTTGGTTTTCAAGGACTCCTTGACAAGGTATGTCGAACTCTGTCCAATTCCCTCACGTAGCGGCGTGCATATCGCAAACGCAAACGCTTTATTACACAGAATCATCGTAAGGCATAGCTGTCCCTCTGTTTTAATCAGTGACAATGCTATGGAATATGTGTCTTCTTTCTTCAAACAACTGTGTAAATTATGGAAGATTAATAAAGTAGAGATAAGCGTTAGAAGCCCCTCTGCAAATAGCAACGTGGAAAGAACCAACTTACAGATAGAGAACTATCTGCGTCACTATGTAAATAAGAAAGGTGATGATTGGGTATCTTTTCTTCCTTTTGTTCAACTTTGTATAAATTCTTCTTTCAATGAAACAATAGGCGAAACTCCGCACTACGTCTTGCACGGTTACTGCAAACGATTGCCGTACGATATAGACAATTATATCTCCATTTTCTCATCCTGACAAAGAATATTGTCCTACTCATGAAGATCTTAGAGATCTTACCGTTAGAACTAATCTTATTCGAGAAATTTCAAAAGAAAATTTGGAAAATGAAACACAAAAATTTGTCAATAGACAACGTAATAAAGCTTTAGAACGAAACATAGAGATTGGTTGTAGAGTTTATATTTTAGCTATTAAACCTATTGGTCTGCCGAAAAAACTCGCGAAGCGTTGGCAAGGTCCGTATAGAGTTATAGGGATTTTAGGGCGCAATAGATTTATATTGCAATGTCTCCAATCTGGTCGCGAAATCGCTGTACACAGTGATAATTTTAAAGTTGTGGCAGAGCCAATCATAAATGACAATCCTCCTGTAAATCATAAATCTTCTTCTCCTAATCATAAGTATTTCAAAAAGGTTCATTTTAATAAGGCTAGAAATGTTGTTAACGAACAGATAGATTCGTGTGATGAGTCAGAAGATGAAGTTGAAAATGTCATTTTCCCCCATCAGTACACACGAAATTTGCATAAAGTTCCTAAATCCAGTTCCTCCGAATAATGATTCAAATTATTCAAATTCGTCATTTAGAGATCCTATAAAAAGGAATTCCATTCCAAATCTTTCTAATCCTATAATACAAAATAGTCCAAATGATCAAACTTTTAATTCCGAAAGTACTTCAAAATCTCCGTTTTCAGGTTTTCGTGATTCAAATGAAAGTTCAAATAATGTAAGTTCGAGTAGATCAAGATCAGACTCTGATCATTTCGATAATTCCGATGGTAGTTACCGTCCACATCAGCATTTTCGAGGTCCGAGGGACCAGAGTCCTAAAATTCTTCGTTCGAGTAGAAAACTATTGCCGATGCATAGTACACCTCGTAATGATGATTCGTTCAATCTTCCTTCTTGTTCTCATGACCGAAATAATATGTCTTTTTCAGAGTAATGTTTTCTTGTTCAAGGGTATTGTGTTCTTATTCCTATATTCTGTTCTAACTTGGTTACATTTAAGTACATGGTTGGATGGAATGTAAAGAAGTGTTTATAGTATGTATATATTATTTTTTTATCTATTTTATCATAAGAACCCTTGACCGCCCTGTACATAAATCTAAAAATGGAAAAGATTTCGGTGAGTCTGGAAGAGATTGAGAAAATATTTTTGCTGATAATATATTATTTCCAAGGTTACGTTTAATATCAAACAGAAAATACACATTAGTATTTATTTCCTTTTTTGGTTTTTTTTACGTAATAATTTGTATCCATACGAGTAGTAAGTTTTTTAAGAAGTGTTCCATTTATCTAAGGAAGGGAGTATTCTAATACGGTCAAATTGTTTATTTCTCTCTTCTGTTTTAAAAATAAAAATACATTTCGCCATCCGATAGAGACGACTTCCTAAAAAAACGAAAATTAAAAAATAGTAGTATTCGTTGTCCATTTTGTAGAGGGCAACTGCAACGAGAATTGTATAAGTACGCAGACGCATATGAATAGAGAGGGAGTCTCAGAGAGCTACGTGTGAGGAGTCAGGGCGCGATTTTTTGAAGATTTTTTATTTCGGTTAAGACTGACTTGAAAGAGGCGAGGCCGTTGGCGTTATTTCCTCGTCTATTTTATTTGCCCTATCCTCTTCTTATTTATATTCCCAAAGGCGACATGATAGGCTAAGGTTCCGCAAGTGACTATTTTTTTTTTTATTATTTTGGGTGAAAGGAAATGTGCAGTTGGATTTAAATTGTTTCTTTTTAAAAAAAAAACGAAAAAAAAACAAAAGAAAAAAAAATACAAATCATTCGTATTGTGTGTTGTGAAGATTCTTTTAAAAAAGTATTTAGTTCTCTCTCCTCTAGCAAAGTTGAGAATCGTAAGAATTTTCGTAGAGAGAGTTATTTAACAAGAAAAAATAATATTTTGATATAATGGCTTCTAATGGCACAGAACACAAAAAATTGTTTTATCACTAAAATAAATATTTTTTTTACTCGCTTTTTATTTTTCCTTATTTATAAAAAAACGACAATTATTTTATATTAGGTTTTTAAACGATGCAATAAAAATAAACTTTAAAAAAAAATAGAAATACCTTTCTCTGACTACTATTTCGACATCGACTCCGAATGTCGACAGTGCCTCGACCAACGCCGGCGAAGACGACAGGTATTTTACGCCTCGCCCGAATAAAGATCAAACTCGGCCCCGCGTGTTTATAATTCCTTCAAATTCCGAAACGTTTTTTGATAACCTAAAAGGCACCATCGTTAGGAACGAACGTCTACACGGAATTTCCTCGTGAAAATTAGATTTGGTCCTACAATTGAACGTAAAATAAGGGGAATTTTTCGAAATGTTTCCAAAAATTTGAAAACGATTAAAATACGGTTTTCGGAAAAAGCTTGCCCCGCCGACTATGCGAGTGCAAACGGGGTTCAGGAGTCTTTTTTTGTACATTCTTCTATCGTTTTCAGTAATATTATTTTTCATTTTTACGAACCGCTTTGTCGCAAAAATAGTCGAAAGAGTCCCCGTCGTTCTTTACGAGGAAACGAAACGGCGAATAAAAAACGAGGATAGATTAAAACCTTTAAATCTCAAACGCGCTTTAAGTAAAGTAATAAAACTCAAAAATGCCTCGAATATTACGATAACGCGCCACCATCCTAATTATACTTTCTTAACAAAGGATGGCAATCCTTTCAATTTACCTAGACGCTCTCGAACCAGGGGTATCGACATCACTAAGGATATCATATCCAAGAATGGACGGAATGGGAAGAACCCAATGGTGGCGACATCACGGGTGGCTGCGGCGGCGGCGGCGGCTTCATCGTCGAAATTAACGGATGGAGGAGACTTAGATAAGTTAATAATTCTGAGGAACTATATTTTATCCGACGAAACCGAAAAAGGGATGACCGACGACGACGCGGCGTTTTCAAAACTTAAATCATCCGGTCCTCCCAAGTGCTCGGATAAACCGACGGAAATTACTTTAAAAAATGCCACCGATTCGGATTGCGTCGTCTTTTGTAAATCCACAAACGCATACCTCATAGATAACGTGAACGGAATATTTAATAACACCTTATTGGAGGACTCCAAAAAGTATTGTCACGTTTCGGAAAAAGCTTTTTCTTCTCCGATTCCCAATAAAGACGATAAGGGCGTGAGATGCAGTAGCGTCGCTGGATTTTTGATCTACGACGACAGCGATTTAAAATTTAAATGTCACTGTCTTTATCCGAACTATTTCGGCGGAGCGCGGTGTACGACAAACGTAGCCTGTCGATACGACCCTTTCAAGTTCAGGTATAACCCCGCGTGGAAGAGCCTAAATTATTTAGTGGACGGGGCCAACGACGAGCCCATTTTAACGCATACGGATTTACTGAAAGCCGAGTTCTTTAAAAAACTAAAGACAGCGTCGGTTTCTCAGTACGTCGAAATGATCAACGATCCGAATTTTTTTTCGAGAAATATGTTGCGCTGCAAATGTAGGGGGATGGACGTCCTCGGCAACTCGATGTTGGATATTCGTTCCAAGAATCTTCCTTCCCTCTATCATATGAATCCGGGGGGGAAGTGTTTTATAAACCCTTGCAAATTAACTCGCGTCGACGACTCGCAGGTGACCTACAATATCGACGAATATACGTGTCGCCCTAATTCCTCGCAAAACTGCAACGCCCTGTACGGGGACGAATCGACGCCGTTTGCTGGAAGCGCGCCTTTAATCGGTCTTCGTCCGAGGGAAAAAGGGAAAACGGTTCTGCCGTCGTCGGATTCCGTCAAAAAATACAAATCACCTAGCGGTCCCGAGTCTTGGATTTCGAACCTAAGAAATAATGCCACGAGTATAGTTTCGCCGATAGTTTTGCCGCCTAATCAAGATCATACCAACACGACGCGAGCCGTTTTGTACCTTCCCGTCGATCAAGTTAATTATCCTCCTAATATCATGAACGTCGGCGGCGGCGGCGGCGACGATGACAAATATTCGATCAACGTTAAAGTTCCTTCTATTTACGAGCATTTTGGGGACACCCTCCCGAGTCTAACGTTCGGGCCGATTCCATCACAAACCGCTTTTTACGTCCATCCTATCGAAAATGTTCTGGGAAATTTTCCGCCTCAAAACCCGATCGATTTCGACCTTTTGATTAACCAGGCGCTAGAAAATTCTAGAATGATCAGCGGTAACGTTATAGGCGGTCACGAGACCCTAATGCATACTCTTTTTAACGATTATTACGAAAAGAATATGAGTCCCGATAATTTAAAAATTAAAAATATGGTTCACCTATTCGAAAAAACGAGGCTCCTCGCGGACAACACGGCCGTGATGACCAGCACTCGAATTTCAAAATCCACGTTGATATCGCACTTCAGCAACAATCCTTTCGTTCGCAATCGAAGCCTACTGTGCTCGGACCAAAAGATATCGGACGAAAGGGAGTCAGAACGAGTTCCGTCCTATACGTCTTTCCTGGGTACGGCAGCCTTTTTTAGGAGATACCGAAGTTACGCCAGTCTCGCGGGTTTGAAAGATGTTGTAAAAGATTTCGATGTGTTTCTCTTGGCTAACTCGAAGGAGGGGAATTTTAATCAGCTAGTGGCTCCCACGTCCCTGTATCGCTGGGACCCCGTGGAAAATAACACTTATTCGAAGCTAATAAATAAAATCTGTAATAGAATAAGAGTAAAAGAGGAAAACGAGTTCGCAACCGTCGAGCGAAACACGTCCTCCCCTTCCATTTGTAAATTAACGAGAGCGTCAAAAATCCAAGAGGTGAAGTATAATCAACTCGTAGACTTTTGGTTTGATGAATCCGAGGTCGATTCTCTCGACATGGGACTCGCCTACAAATTTTCTTTAAAAAAAATTGACGTATCGAAATTGCGGATGAGACCCGTAATTCTTCATAACGCAATAGTCAACACCGAACCGAATATAACCGATAATTTCACAATGATTCATTCTTCGACGAATTACTTGTATCGGTGCATGCAAAATATTTTATCTTCTATGTGGTGGCAAAATATTTACGACGTCGACAGGTATAAAATATCGTACCACCTTACCGACGAAGATCCGCCCCCGCCCACAGATACCTGATAATCTTTTACTTTATAGTAATTTTTTTTAATCAATAAAAGTTTTTTGGTGATATATATTCTTTTTTTTATCTTTCTTGAGTAAGTGAATTTTAAAAAAAAAAATTGTTTAGAGTAGGAAGAAAAAAGGCACCATGACGGGTCGCCAGAGAAAATTGCGGCACTTTTATAAACAAATTTTAAAAAGGTATTTAAAACATTTTATAAGAAAAAAGTTTTACGATTACGGCGACTACGTCGAGATGCGTAAACGTAAAAGCATTTTTAGGAATTGTAAAAAAAATATCTGGGACATTTTAATACCATTTATTAAGGAAAAGGTTAATGTGTTCGTCATGAAATCTTACGAGGATCGGTTAGAAGCTTGCGCAGTCTTAATGAAGTATTGCATGGAGACTCTATTGGGGCGTTTATCTCCGAACACCATCGTTCTTCAGCGCTGGATGGCGACCCATCGCTGTCTTGCACGAGAGTCGGCAGCGGGTACAGTATAGTTTTAAATCTCTTTCTGTATAACTGCTAGTGGCTGAATGGATATTGAAGTCGTATCGTGGATGACGACTAAGTTAAGAAGCATCTGGAATAAAATCTGAATATCAGATAACAAGACAAGAGTTTATATGGGTCTGATACATGTCATCCAAAAAAGTGATAAGGACCGTGTCGTGCACAACCATATCAAGAACAGTCTAGAATTAAAAAATGTGGGTACAATAAAGAGTGTATAACTACCAGTGAGGATGGACAGATATAAAAACGTTAATGAGAGGTGAAGAACGCCAGTGTGTAAAAGAACGGCACTGTCTTAACTCGAAGAGCGAGCGTCCGGTGAGTGTTTTTGGACTCAACCTCTCCTTTCTTCGAAAGCGGCTGCTGGATAATAAGTGAATAGCGTGGTGATATCGTCCAGCAGAGATTAGTGTGATGTTCTACGAAAATATATGTGGATATATAATATGTGTTGGGTCTATACATTAATGATATAAGTGGCCCACGATAATACTGTGAGGTCGGAGGGGTGGCGGCTCCAAATAATTAGAATCAGTGGGTTGACGCGAACACGATAGTATATGGAAATGGAGGACAAAATTGAAATGTACGCTCGGGACATCGTCACGAGTAACCACAATATCTCTAAGCTAGCCTAAAAAAAGGCAAGAATAATAGGGATAGATGTGTGAGTCGAGCTAGAGGATCCATAATAAAGACGGAGCACTCCAAGAGCGTATATGAGAATTCCCTAGTGACAGTACAAGTTTAGACCTGGATACGGGAACGGTCCAGCATAAAAATGCTTCATTATTTGGTTTTATATTTTTTTTACAAGATTTTGATATTATATATAATATATATATAGATTCTTATTATATTAAAATTATATATTAATTTTAATTATTTTAATAATATTTGTTTTTCTTAAAGAGTTAATTTCTTCTATCAAAAATAGTTTTGGCCAATGCTACCCCCTACTTCCATTAATACGCCACTGATATATATATATATATATATATAATATAAACTAAAATATAGCTAATATATATATATAATAATAATCATCATCATTATATACTATTATATAATATATATATATATAATATATATTATATATATATATATATATTTATATATATATATTTATATATTTTATATATATAATATATATATATATAGAATATATATTTATATATAAGTATATGATATGATATTGATAGATATAGATTATCTCATATATGTATATACTGTATATATTATTTTATGATAATATATAATATATTATATATATAGAATATTATATATATATTATATATAATATATATATATATATATCATATATATATATATATTACAAACTATTGGCATTGTAGTGGGCAATGCTAACTCGATGGATTTTGTACTTTCCGGGTCTTTAAATTTGGCTTCTGCTGTTGCTTGTATCTTGAATAATTGGGGGTACGTAATTACGATAATATATATATATATATATAAGGTGGTATATATATATAAGTATATATATAGGGTTTCTTTACTATGGGGTCCGTGACACCCCAGCTGTTTTGATTTTTAATTATTGTCAAGTTTCTTGTTCCTTACATTGTGGAAAGTCACTTGAACCCATTGTTTTTTCTTTATAATGGGTTCTCACGTAACCCATTGCTTGTTCTTTATATGGGGGTATGTAACCAGTTGTTTTTTCTTTATATTGGGGTCACATTAACCCAAGAGTTACTGAAGTATTAAACAATAATTCCAGATAGTTCTAAATTTTTCTCTTTATCTACACTTAGTTATCTATGACAGAACCCTAGTATGCTTGTTCTTAATGCAGTTTGCAGAACTTGGGAAATATATATATATATATATATATATATAAATATATATATATATATAATAATCTATATTATTATATATATATATATATATATTATATATTATATATATATGACATATATATATATTATATATATATATATAATATAATATATAATTATATATATAGTGATCATAAAACGGGTAGGTAGATATATACTATATATTCTATAAGTATATATAGTGTATTAATACTTATATTATATAACACATATATATATATATTATACCTATTATAACCTACTATAATATGCAAAGCTACTAACGATAATATAATAGATATATATATATACTTGTTTATTTAATATATATATATGTATTATATATATATAAACCTATCTATTATATAATACTAAATACTACTACTAATATAGCATAATATTACATATGATCAGTAATATATATATTGATATATATTATTAAATATAATATAAAATAATATATATATATATATATATACTATTATACTAATAGTATATATATTAAAGATATAACGTGCTATTTTAATATATATATATATACTAGAGCTATGTATATATTATTTATATAGTATATATACTATATATATATATATATAATATATAATATATAGCTATATATATATATATAAATATTTAATTATCTTATATATATATATATAATATATATAATAATATATACTATTTCTTATAAAGTGGGACACTGCTAAATCTATGGATTTAGTTATTTTCGGGTCTTTAAAATTTGCTTCTGCTCTGTTGCTTGATATCCTTGATATTGGGGATAATAACCATCTGCTTTGTTCTTCATATTTTGGTTATCTTACCCAGCTGCTTGGTTCTTTATTATTGGAGATCACCTGAACCCCTGTGCTTGTTCTTATATTTTTCAGTTTCTTGTTTTTTATTTTGGGGTCTTGTGACCCTAGTTGCTTGTTCTTTATATTGGGGTCAGTTACATACAATCTGTTTTTCTTCATATTTTAGGGTTAGGTGACCCATTTGCTGGTCTTTTATATGGGGTCATGGTGACCCAGCTTGCCTGTTCCATTATATTGTCAGTTTTCTTGTTCTTTAGCATTGGAGTCACTTACCCCATGTTTTTTTTCTTTATACTGGGTTTACTATAACCCTAGTTGCTTGTTCTTTAAAATTGGCGGTTTCACGTACCAGCTTCTTTTTAAATTTTATATTGGGCGTCACATTAACCCAGTTATTCGATTTAACTTTTGTCAGTTTCTTTTTCCTTTTACATTGTTATCACGTGACACTAGTTGCTTGTTCTTAATGCAGTTTCCAGATACATTGGGAAATATATCGTTAGTACACTATATATATTATAATATATATATATTATATATATTATATATATAGTAATAATATATAATAATAATGTACTTATATATAAATAATATATACTACATATATATATAACCTATATATATACTATATTATATGATATTAAAATAGTGTATATAGTATATAGTATATATATATATATAGTCATACTATTATAAATATATATATATAACCTTATCATATATATATATTAATCTATATTTTATTATAAATAAGTATATAAATATATATAATTGTCAGTATTTAAAATTTATTAAATCATATTTTTTATGATATTATATATATATATATATTAGATTATATATATATATATATATAGTATTATATATATATATATATATATATATATTTATTAGCTAGAAAGATATATAACTGTATACGGTATGAATATATATATACTATTATATATATATATTATATAAAATAATATATAATTTATTATAATATATCTTATATATATATATAATATATAACTATATTTTAATATTATATATAATATTATATATATATCATATAGCTAGTATATATATATATGTAATATATTTAATATATATATATGGTAAATATATTTTTTAATTTATAGCAAATAACAGAGACTATGATAATATATATATTTATTATTATATATCTGCATTTTTATAAAGTGGGTACTGCTAACTCGATGGATTTAGTATTTTTCTGGTCTTTAAAATGGTCCTTCTGCTGTTGCCTTGTTTCTTGAATTTTGGTTATCACGTGGACCCTTGTTTGCTTGTTCTTCCATATTTGGGTTATTTGACGCCCAGTTGCTGGTTCTTTATGTTGAGGTCACCCCCAGTGCTTTTTCCTTATATTTTCAGTTTCTTGTTTTT
>JABUQX010033226.1:30000-54307 GCA_015478945.1 Trachelipus rathkii
TTTTCTTTATATTGGGGTCACGTGAACCCAGTTACTTGCTTTACATATATTGGTCAGAATATATATTTTTCTTTAAATATAGATATATACGTGCAACTAGTTGCTTGTTCTCTTAATGCAGTTGCGCAGATACATTTTTAAATTTTATAAATAATATATATATATATATATATATATATATATATATATATATATATATATATATATATATATATATATATATATATATATATATATATATATATATATATATATATATATATATATATATATTTATGTATTATATATTATATATAATATATATAAATATTTATATATATCGATATATATATATATATAAATATAATAGTATATATGAAAAAAGAATATAGTCTATATAATAATATAATTTATAACATTATATACTGGATGGCCCTCAGCCCGCTCACTCATCATCACTCTCATAAATATATATAATATATATATATATAATATAATATATTATAATATCAGTAATTTTTATAAGTGGGACATGCTACTCAATTGGATTTTAGTAGATGTTATCCTGGTCTTCGTTTTGGCTTCTCGATTGAGCTTGTTTCTTGATTTTGGTTTGCACGTTGACCCACTATTTGCTTTGTTCTTCATATTGGGAGTTTTTGACCCCAGTTGCTAGTGTCTTTATATTGAGATCACCTGACCACAGTGTTTTGTTCTTATAATTATATCAATTATCTGGTTTTTTAATATTGGGGTTATCGTGTGACGCCTAGTTGTGCTTGTGCCTTTATTTTTATGGGGTCACGTTACCACGCAAGATTGTTTCTTATATCGTATTAGGTTAGGTGAACCAGTTGCTCGAGGTTCTTTATATTGGGATACGTGACACCAGCTGCTTGTTCTTTATATTGTCATTTCTTGTTCCTTACATGGGAGTCACTTGAACCCATTGTTTTTTTCTTTATATATGGTTCAGTAACCAGTTGTTTTGTTCTTTATATAATCGGGGTCAGTAACCCCAGTTTTGTTTTTTTCTTTATATTGGGGTCCGTAAACCCAGTTACTTGCTTTTACATATTGTCAGTTTTTTTTTATTTACATTGTTATCACGTGACCTAGTTGCTTGTTCTTAATGCAGTTGCCATATAATTGGGATAATTATATATATATATATATATATATATATATATATATATATAATATATATATATATATATATATATATATATATATATATATATATATATATATATAGTATAATATTATATATATATTATATATATATTTATATATATATATTATATATATATATTATATAATTATATATATAATATATATTATAATTTTTATAAGTGGGTCATCTTGCTACTCGAGGATTTAGTACTTTTCGGGTCTTTAATTTTGGCTTCTGCTGTTGCTTGTTGTTTGAATATTCGGGGTACGTGACCCCATTTTGCTTGTTCTTCATATCAGGGTTATATTGAACCCCAGTTTGCTGGTTCTTTTATATTGAGGTTCACCTGATCCCAGTGCTTTGGTGTCACTTATATTTTCAGTTTTTGTTATTTTTTTATTGGGGCCGTACCCTAGTTTGTTTTCTTATATTAGGGGTCACGTTAAACAAATTAATCGCAAGTGTGCTTGTTTTCATATTGGGTTAGGTAACCCCAGTTTGCTGGTTCTTTAATATAAGGGTATGGGACGGCCAGCAGCTTGTTCTTTACTATTGTTTCAGTCTCGTTCTTGTTTCTTTAATTGGAGTTCAATTACCCCAATTATTTTTTATCTTATTATAATGGGTTCACATAACCCCAGTTGCTTTGTTCTTTTTTAATGGGGTCACGTAACCCCAGTTGCTTTTTTTTTATATTGGGGTCACGTGAACCCAGTTTACTTTGGCTTTACATATTGTCAGTTTCTTTTTCTTTACACATTGTTATACAACGTTGACACTAGATTGCTTGTTTTATGCAGTTGCAGATACAGGAAATATATATATATATAATATATATATATAATATATATTATATATATATATATATATCTATATATTATTAATATATATAAAATGATATTTATATATATTATCTATATATATATAATATTATATATATATATATATTATATATATTATATTATATATATATTAACGTTATTTATATATATATATATTATGATATATATATAATTATATATATATAATATTAGTTATAATATATATATTAATATATCTTATAATATAAACATAGAGTAAATTAATATATTAATTTAAACTTTTTATAATATATATATATAATGCATATATATATATATAATATATTATATATATATTATTATATTATTTAATTTTTTATATATATATAATTCATACTTGTTTTATATATAGTATATATATAATATATTAATATATATTTATATATATTACATATATATTATATATTATATATTTATATATTTTATATATGTATAGTGATAATATAAAATCTTTTATAAAGTGGGATCCACTTCTAACTCGAATGGATTAGTATATTCTTCGGGGTCATTTAATTTTGGCTTTTCTGCTCTTGTGTTGCTTTGTTCTTAATATTGGGATCACGTGACTCCTATATGCTATGTTCTTCAAATATTGGGTTTATTTATACCCCAATTGGGTTGCTGGTGTCTTTATATTTGAGATCACTGATCCCAGTGTTTTGGTTTCTTATATTGTTTTACAGTTTCTTGTTTTTTTTTATATTTTGTTCGAGTGAACACACTAGTATGCTTTTTCTTTATATTCGGTGGTACGTTACCTTATACCAGTTTGCTTTTGATTCTTCAATATTTATGGGTTAAGTGACTTCCTAGATTTGACTGAGGTTCTTTAATATTTGGGGTTAACGGTGTATCGCGCAGCTGCTTGTTCTTATATTGTGACAGTTCTCTATATGTTCTTTTACATTGGAGTCACTTGAACCCATTGTTTTTTCTTTATAATGGGGTTACGTTACCCTAGTTGCTTGTTTTTTATAATGGGGTCACGTAACCCCAGTTGTTTTTTTTCTTTCTATTGGGGTAAGTAAACCAGTTACATTGCTTTCATCTGTCAGTTTCTTTTCTTTAACATTGGTTATACGTGAACACTAGTTGCTTGTTCTTATTGCAGTTGCCAGATACATTGGAATACCACACTATATATTAATTATCATTATATATATAATGATATATATATATATATATAATATATATATAATATATAGATAATATATATAATTCTTATATATATTATATTAGTTTTAGTAGTGATATAAATTTAATCAATAAATAGAAGCGACTGCTTTTATTATCGATGTTCACTTTTTACTCTTCGGGTTCTTAATTTTGGCTTCATACGACTCGTTTTGCTCTTTGTTCTTGAATTTATTTAGGCGTCATCGTCCACCCAAAAATAAAATACACTCATTTGAGCTTTTGTTCTTTAAACAATTGTGGGTTATTCGTGGGAACCTTGCTCAAGTTTGAGCTGGTTCCTTTTTATATATTGAGATAAAGATCACCTTGATCCCAGTGCTTGTTCCTTATATTTTCCAGTGTTTCTTTTGGTTTTTTTATCAATCGTTTTTTATTCCGTTGGTCGTGACCAACTAAGTATGCTTTTTCTTATATTTCGTTTGGGGCGTCCAGTTACAGCTCTATTTCTTACCGACTATTTTTCTACGCTAAGGTTGTTTTTTACTTCAATATTGGGGTTAGGTGATTCCCAGTTGCTGGGTTCTTTAGATAAATAATTAAATGGTAAGAGTTACATGACCTCAGCTGGATTATTCTTAAACGAATGTCACAGTCTTCTGAACAATATGTTGTAGCATATCCACATGGTCATAGAACAGTATACCCTATTGTTTTTTCTTTTATTATGTTTCCCATTTACCCCCCAGTTTTTCGCTGTCTATCAAAAATCTACAACTTGATAATACAGCGTGACGACAGCACAAACGTTCCGACGATTGATTTGAAGTTGAAAAACATCATTACCGGACGAAATTTCGTAATCGATATCGACATTTATTCGTCTTTGGTAAATCTTTACTCGAGATATACGGAAAAAGATGTCGAAAGTGGGATTGAAAATGTTTTGAGAATTACGTCGAAAACGAATTTGCGTTGCAAGCTGTTCAATATAATAGGCGCCGCCGAAGATGAAATGCCCACACCTTGTCTATCGCTTCAAAAGACACCGATCACGATTTATAACCAAACGAGGAACCGGCCGGGAGCGAAAGTATATTCTGAATATCGTTTCGATTTTTGTCTCGTCGGCTTTGAAAGCATCTACATATTCATAAATTTATTCCCAATAGTAAAAAATCTTTGGAATCACTATAAAAAGTGTTTAGAAATTGAAAGATCCGTTTACGAAGATATGGTGTGTTATTATTTAAGGGAACGGGAGAAGTTGTCGAATGTTATTTCGCAAACGCGATCTGGTCAGACCGAAATAAAAAATTTTTCACTCTACAATACGAAAGTTTAGTTAAAGTGCCGTTTTTCGAACAGAAAGAGCTCGACAATTTTCAGTTTTTAATTATATTTTAAACGTAAGAAAAAAATTCGAAGGAAATAGAGCTGGGCACGTTTTGCGGAATAAAACGCACAAACGCTGAATCTTTATTAGACAATCCGTTAAAAAATATTTCATTTTATTTTGGTATTCGTCTGTCAAATAACGTTTTTTTAGCAAAAAAAAGGCTTGTACCAATTAATATTATAATTTATTGTTTTACAAATGTCATAAATTGAAAAATTGTTTTGTTTTCTACAAATTGAAATAAATTATTAATACTATTAAAGTCATATTAAAATTAAACGAATTAAAAAAGTTATTTATTCTTTTTTAAAAACATTATTAACATTTTAAATACGTATTTAATTAATAATGTTTTTCTGGAAGGAATTTTTTTATCAAACACGCTCGCGCACTTTTTTGAACGATAAAATTTTTTTTTTTTTATCGCTTATTGGTTGACGCAGCTGACCGGCCCATACGTTTCTTTCGCTCTAGTAATCGGATAAGACCATTTTTCTTTTCATGTTCCCACTGATATTTATCGAATTAGAAACGTTCCTAATAG
This sequence comes from Trachelipus rathkii, assembly GCA_015478945.1. Classification (NCBI taxonomy): domain Eukaryota; kingdom Metazoa; phylum Arthropoda; class Malacostraca; order Isopoda; family Trachelipodidae; genus Trachelipus; species Trachelipus rathkii. The sequence goes on from JABUQX010033226.1 coordinate 35,091, forward strand.
TTTGTTTCTATTTCGTTTATTTTCACTTACTATGCGAGTATTCGTAGAACAAAATTAAAAAAATAGATATAAATAAAACCCAAATACACCTAAGGTAATCGTAATTCGTTGACTTTGATTCGGCGAGCGCATGTTGCTCGCTAGTCTCGAGATATATCGAAGAAGTATTATATTTTTTAAAAATAATAATTGAGGGAGACAACTAGTAGTGAGTTAAGTTTCTATTTTAGCTAAATTAGGCGATTCGACTGAATCTTGTAGTGTGATTATCTGATCTTACAACTGTATTATATACACTTTTCGGTGAATATCTGGGTTAAGTGATTGCTGTTTTATCGCACGAGAAAAATAGGTTCTTTCTAAACATGTTAATATGCTACGACTTCTATGTTCGTATGACCAAGAAAAAATGTGCCTAATCAATATACATTTATTAAGTGTGATTATGCCATTTTGTAACTGATTGTAAAAATTGTTGTCTCGTAGTTTTTAAACTTAATGGAGTCACTAAATGTGATTATTTATTTGCTTGTTTAAGAAAGTGAGTGTTTTGACACTCGGGTGTTTGGTGGATTGTACCTTTCGGTCGAAGTCGATTGTAGGATTAATTGCTAGAGCTAAAGCGACCGTTGTGGTATGGCTTTATAGTAGTTCGCTGATGCTGTAGGTTGATTTGTAACCCAACGAGACTTCGATCTCGTATCACATATAACACTGAGGAGGTCACTACTTTTGTGATGAAAGTTTGGTCGTCCTTAGAAGAAAGAGATAATCGAATTATGAAAATGTCCGATAAATTTCATCTTAGGAAAAAATTAGCTGCTCAAAGTTGTTATATCTGTACGATAGGATCTCATTCTTCATATAGACTCATGATCGTTATTATTAATATAAAGTTGAGTTCTCGTATTGCTAAGTCAAAAAATAAGATATATATGTCTGGGAGACATTCTAAAGAACAGTATAGATTCGTATGGATGTAGTTGTACTAGAACTAGACAGAGACAGTATGAGACAATTACTTTATATCACGACCCTCGCTATATATCGCGGTTTGATATGGTAAAATTGTGGCAAATTAACCGATCACGCCAGTAGCTCATTCTTTGATCGACGCATGTAAGTACGATCAGATGTATAAGAGTCAAAATGATCTTTAATTTAGATAGGAGAAAATCATATCGATATTTTCATTTCATTTTATAAATGATAAGATTGCGCTTATCTATCGGTGTGGATCCAATTAACTTAAGACAACGACCACACTTCTTTCTGAGATACGCATAGATTATGCATAGTCAGAATTCGTAGAGGCTATGCTGAATTTCTTGGCCCGTCTATCGCGTATTCGATGAACATCACATGGAATACTGTTTATTTTTATATAAAAGTATTTATGCTTCAGCTCTTAAAGCGTATATCGTCAGCAACGAAATAAAATGTGTTCAATATATTTTTAACGATCGATATCCTATATACTTCTTATTAAGCGATAATCGTTTACAATTGCTATGTTAATGTAGCAATTAACAAATAGCACTCCTGATACTGACAGTACTTAATGATCAGTCTTTAGATAGAACGTATTATTATATATGGGATTTAATATGTTTATGACAATAGTTACGGAATTGATAGGTGTATCGGAGATAAGACTTGCCACTTGCCTAGAGTCTACATGAAATAGACATTCTTTTATAGATAGACGGCAAGCTTCTTAACAGCTGAAATCGTACTAGTAAGTATTTCGATGACGACACTTATATAAAGCTATTCAATTAATCGTATAATGCGTTCCTAAAGATATAGTCCTCACGCATATTTTATATAATCTTAACATTATGAATAATAATTAAAAGTTAGATTTATACAATTGGCCAACGCTAACCGTTGACTAGTCGCTGTAGACGTGTACTCTCAATTTATGCTAAAAATTTAATACTTTATTTAACATAACTTTAAATAGTTTTGTGTTAAACTTTTGATATATAATAATAGTGGAAAAATTTACTGATCAATTATTTCTAACAGGTGCGAGAGTACCGTCACTAGTGTGCTTTCTATTATATCATACTGTATAACTAAATCAGAGTCTGTTTTATTTTTAATGACCTATGTACTGAACAAGTATAAGATATATTAAAAAGTATATTATAGTAATTTCAAGGGTTCATTTATTCTTATTTATTCTTAAAATAAATTAAATAATATAAAGTATTAGAGTATAATAATACTATGTTTCTAATAGTGATTGGGTCAGGTGCTGATGCAGTTCGAGTAGTGGTACGATATTAATTATAACTGTCGACTGTCAGTAAATAATTTTGCCTACTAGCTAGTAAGAGTGAATATAATTATACATAATATTGTCACTATATGCTACTTGATACCAAGTAATTATGCCTTTCGTATAGGAAGTAAGTATCATTTGTTAAGAGTTACGCTCTTATCATTTGTGAGGTTACGGTGTCGTGTGCATCGATTGCGTTAGTGATGAAGTATATCTGTGTGTCTCAATCCGCAATTTCGATACGTCAATAATATATAGTTTAAGAAAATTTGGTGAGGGAGTCTATCAGATATGAAAGAATCATACGACCTACGGATTCTCAATTAAAACTCTTAAACAATTTGAATCGACTCTTTCACTCAATATTGATGATCTTAGTATACTCATAAAAAATCTCTGAGATGTTTTACGATATCAAGTTACAGTACGAACATATCATATGGCGACACGTACGTGAGTGTTTCGCTCGCTAGAATATACTAGTGTAACTCGTTTTCGACGTATCTTTACCGTGTGATTGAGTGTGGTACAGATTCTATATTGATCTAACACCTTACGTATATTCATATTTGAGAGATATATGTATTTTTTCATCGAGGGTCTACACGATTCGGGACGGTGGGTAGCGCACCTTCAGACTGATCATAAGAATTCAATCAAGCACTCTCTCGTAAAGTGAAGATACACATCAGTACACAGCTCGAAATTAGTTATCAACATCTTTCAATCGTGAGACTGGCTAGACGTTGGTATCTCTGTAAATCAAGCAAGCCGAGAGTAGCAGCAGAGACGCATCACTCCACGAAAGAGACGGGACGGAACTCGTTTGGACGCTATTGTCTGTTCAATCTTCATGTGATCGAGGCAAGTGGACTATCTGAATGCAGAGCGAAGAGGGATTGTTGCTCGTTGGAAGTGCGATACTACAGTATACGATGTATTAGAATTCTGAGTGGACTCGTCCATTCTATGTGTTGTTAATTGATTCCTTGCATGTGAGTCTTCTTTGTTTCGATTAGTTGTTTGATCACTTATTAATTCTATTAATTCATTGTAATCCAAGTATGCTGTTGACTGAAATATTTTTTGTGTAATAAATCGCTATACTAATTAAGAGTTACTGTCCTTAGGGTCTCGGTAGATCCTGTCACAGTGTGTCGTGATTATTACGTTTATTTCGGCAAAATCAACAAAAATGGTTATAAAAGGGTAAAATTTTGGAATAGCTGTTTCATTCTAGTTATGTTCTAGCATTGTCTGTATTATATTACGATAGAGGTGGAATATAGATTACTGGGTTTTGAGGCGAATTTTCCAGACTATTTTTAAGATTAGTGATATGGTTAGTGAATGAAGTCGGTTTAGTGATCGGATATTTGCGACTACTGATAGTATTATCTCAGGTAGGAGGGATAGTCCCAATACATCGTCTCTGTCAAATACGCTAGGCTCTTTAACGCGTAAATGACGAAGATATGTCTGTACAGAACGTCGCTCGTCGCAACGGCCGCGTGACAGAATGACGTCTCGATATTAGAGATTAAGATAATAGGGCTAATAGATCGCAGGAAAAGTATTTTAGGGGAAGGTACAGATTGACCAAACTAGAGTTCTATTCGTTTTTACTTGCAAGTTCGATATTATATATGATCTATGTCTTGATCTAGTGTTGTTTACCAGTGTTCGTGTCAATACTGATTCTGGAGCTGAGACTTACCTGATGCATTATTTCTAGGTTCTGAATCTGAATGACTATACGGGAGACTCTGCCTAGTTGATTGATATTATATATAGTAGGCGCACAGATAAGCAGTCGAGCGGCAGAATTCGTAGTTGTACTCTCATTTGTTCACGTGTAGGACGAGATAGCGATTAGTTATGCATACGCTTCATATCTAACGGTCTCGAATTCGTTCTGTATCAGGGGCGTGCAGTTTTACGCTGAGTAAATACGTTCGCTTGACGACACGTATAAGTATCTTGTCAAAGAACTGCCCAGATCATATAGCTAAGAGATATCACGAAGTTAGCGCGCATGTCGATCAGTCGAGTAATTAATTGCACATCTAGTGTTAAAAAACATCTGTCGCACCGCTGCCTCTAGTGAACCACGCAAGGAGAAAGGGAAGCAATTCTTGAAGAATATCAGTTGGTTGCGCATCGAGAGTCGCTGCTACTATATAAGCTCATCAAATTGAGCATTTGCAGTGACAGCATATTTTCTGAATAAAATTCTGTATCGTTGATTTCTATGATCTTCGACAGCCACATTCAGCTGAAGAGGCAAAGTGCCGAATGCGCTGTACTTTTAGTTGAAATGTGTGTGCACGAACTCGAGCATTTCAGGATAAAGTCTCTGCTTATGAGTAGTTCCACAAATGAGGTCTTCGTGTGTGCGCTGAAATGTGCCACTAAATAATTAGGCGTCTTCGACGATTCAGGGATATTCTCATTTACTCTGAACATTGGAAAGCGCAGTCGTGTACTATGATCAGTGCTTCTAACGTTCTGTCGTGATCGAGCGCTCGGCGAGAAGCGAAATAAGTTTGGAGTGATAAGAAGACAAAGATAGAATTCATACATGATTTTAAATGCAAGGAGATAGTCGTCGTAGCAGATAAAAATCCATCGCAGGCAATAGCTTTATAGAAGCTATATAAGATCTCATACGCGTTATCGAGATGAAATTATATCTTTAAGCGCGCATCGGGTACAGGATGAGAAGACACAACAAAGCTTTGTGTTCAGTATGTCACTCGAGGACTGTGACTCACAATAAATGTATATGTATGGAGTCCTACACAATAAGGTGTTATAAAGATACTCAGTGGTATTGTATACAATTAATCTACATAGGATGTGCAGTTAATTAGATAAGGCATACAATAGAGCTGACTGAGTCAGATCCGGGTGATAATATCTATAAAGTAATTATTCCGTACAGTTTACTCACGCGATGCTTGACTGGGGTTGGTAGCATGATTTTACAGGTATATTGAAAAGCCACCAATGTAGGGTCGTGCATCCTTGTTATGAGGTTTTCTGTAGATAGATCCTCAATTACTTACAATATACTATAAAGTCTCATACCATTCCCCGTTATTTCGACACATGACCAGCCCGCCGCCCAAACAGCAGAACGCACGGAAAGATACTTTGTGTGACTTCATATAATCCGTCATCTCTGGATATAGTATATCCAATGAGTGAATGTCGAATGACTTCTGGTTCTGACTGTCACATAGGTCCAGATGAAATTGGCATCTCGATTTGTGTAGAAATATTGTATTGAATTACTGTATGTGCGAGCCGTTATCGAGTATTTAGTAGATAAACTATAGAATACTTTGGTGAGTGATTATTCTCTTTACTATATAAGGCGATAATGATGATGTATAATTAGTGTTTATAGTGCAGATATCCTACATGTTAGTTGTGAGTCTGACATGTTTCAGATTTAATACTCAAAGGTAAGATAACGGGACTTCGTTATGATTCTTAGTTTTGCAGACTTACGTGTATGAGCAGAGCATTCCGTAAATACTTAGAGAGATAAAACAAGTTACCGTATGAAAACTGGATAGAAGAGACTCTATGTGACAGAGAATACAGCCTCGAACAAACAGCCTCGATTTTGACAGCTTAGCAAGCAAGTAACGTTAATACGGGCAATGCATTATTTCACACTGGAACAAACAGATATTGTAATAACGCTTACTCAAAAACTAACTTAATGCTGCTATCTCAGATTTGAACAATTCCCTATATATCTTTATCAACTGTAGTAAGAAGCATTAACTAGTATTTACGACTGAAGATTCGTGAGTACATTCGTTTCAGTCTCTAACGAGGGTGACTCGAATTAATTCAGATATAGTAGATATAACACATTGTCGGAATATGAAGGAATTTATAAACAGCGGCGAGTAGATGTATATAAGGCGGGAGAGACACTACAATACTCGTAATTCGTCTTCGCCTAGTTGCAGTATATCACGTCAGAAGAGCAACTCGTGCATCTCTCGCGAGTTCACTGTCGACAGATAGTCAGATATCAGGAGAACACAGTATATCTCATATGTATTTTTTTTAAAGTTTATTCTTTTATGTGCTATGAGAGTACGTATTCCGAGAGAGAACATTAATTAAAATAATACGATAGGTCATTGTGTAGTTTTATCAACACTAGGGGGCCGCGACAAGGAAAAACAGATGAAATAGCACGATTGTAATGCGTTGATTTAATTAATCGAGTGAGATATTATTAGTCGGTGAACCTTACAAGCAAGTTTTTGAATAATTTGGTTCTTTAGCATTAGAGAGTAATATAAAGCACGCTGTAACGAACGTGTGCGTCATCATCGGAGTATCTATAAATTCTAATTTATTATCTTTATACTTAACTATTCGTCTAATTTATACAATAAACTTTTCATGTACTGACTATTGTGTGGATGTATTGCTCGATATGAGGATGCAGCGTTGTTTTTTATATATGTATTAGTCAACCTGGATCGCGAATAATAGAAACACTCTACTCATATATTTAAGACGTTGATTATGTCAACTAAGGGCTCATGTGTTTATCATACCCTCTGAATGCAACGTAATATTGGTGAGCAATAAATCTATCATGCTCAACTTCATAGCGTTTATCATGCGTACATATCGTTCAACGACTTTTCGTATTTACTTATTCTCATAGCGATATCGGGTGGATAAAATGGTATCTTCTTTGATTATTTTGGATGCTATTTGCGCTTTCCCAGAACCATTAACTTTATTGATCGTTTCCCTAAAATTGAGCCGGTCTTCACCTCCGGCAATTCTGCCCAAACCTGCTCGACTTCAACCAAATCTCTGGTGGAAACTCTCCAATGCAGTGCCGAGGAGGAAACGTAGAGACACAGTCAGTGCTTTGAGTGGTGTTGCTAAGAGAAGTTCCAACCAGGGTGGTCGGTTTTACTTCCTGCTCGCTAATAATTGAGTCGTATTAATGTGTATGTTAGCGGAAGTGGGAACAGTCGTATTGTTGAGATGATTTCTTACAAAGTCAGCTCGCGTATTGTAGAGTGAATGTAACATGTACTGGTTGAAAATAACTATGGGTGGCGTGGTAACAATATTCAGGTCTACTTAATAGCTAGCGAAAATAAAAAATCTTACGTATCAGAATTACTGATCTAAAAACCATTAATGATTAATCTAGTCCTAGATTGAGTAATATAACTAACAGATCTCATTGCTCGATTTTTATTCACGTATTTTTATTTGTTACTCTCAAATGTATTTGTCTAGGTAGCTAATGTTCCTATCTAATTAGTATAAGTACATTAGAGTTATTTTTATATAACATTTTATATAATATTGTATCTAGATGTCTTCTATATATCATACAGCTTATTGATTAATCAATATTTCTGATAATCTTATGATACCTAGGCGATATTATCGTAGAGGGAGATTGGAGATTCTAGAGCCTATATTTTCATCCAAATGTAATTTGTTTGAATGATCTGCGGGTCGAAGGTGCGGTGAGATGATTAATGCGCATCGTAGGAGGTTCTGCGAATTTGGTGTTATCGACGTTTGATTGACTGTATACTTTTACTGATGTAAATAGTAATCGTCGATATTATGATTAGATGGATAAGATCGAAATATGAGCGGTGCTCACGAGTATACATATAGTTCCTGTTGTACGGCTGTTGAGATGTGTTCTGTTTGTTCGTATAGAGAGTCGCGTATTAATGAATGGATATTAACATTCTTTAGTATTTGCGAAGTATCAATCATCAGGCTATAATTAGGTCTGATCTACATATCTACTTGTATATGTGTATATTCATCACCTCGATTCTATCGCGTTTAAGTCCGGATAGATTTTATTACTCTATATTAATTACTTATATTACTATCTAAGGCTAGTACTTTCTTTATAGAATTTTAGGACGCTAAATATGCTGATATAATAGCATATTATATCTCTTTTCGTTAGTCGGAGGATAGTAAGAAAAATTTCTTATATTTTTCGTATATTTTTGTTCAAAGTGGCTCTTTTAGTTCTCGATTTCTTCTCTCTCGTTTCGTAGTGATAATTGCTGAAGGGATTCTCATCTAACTGTATAGCTTCAAAAAATGATTAAATATGTAACAGGCATAACACAAATAAATTTTTCTTCTGCTAACCAAACAAAAATATTGTGATCTACTGTAGAGAGTATTTTTCGGAGGGTAGTCTAGTGGCTCTAGAATTAAGAGCAACGTTATGCTGTATCGATGGTAATTGTCCAAATCTGTTACACAGGACTTTGATAGACTTTATTAGTGTACTTGTATTTCCTCCATCTGAGTGTCTTACTAGTAAGATAGAGTCCGATAATACCTGCACTGTTTTAGTATCTAGATCACATAATATAATATCAATTTTTTTGTAAAAATTATATATATAATTCGGCACTCACTTCTAAAAACTACAATAAAATATTATGCAAACGGTTAAAAAACAGCAATAATAAGTACTGATAATGTAAAATGAATAAACGTAATGCAAAGGGCAGAGGTCAATGCGTGGTACATGTTGGAGGAGTGAAATTAACGCCAGGATGCGAGGTGTACGATCAAAGCTGTAAACATGTGGGTACATACGCGTAAGAATAATACTCTATATTCTTATCTCTTTCGTACGTTAGAGATTGACTGGTCGTAATAATCGTCGATCTGTTCGATACTAGTGAATAGAGTGACTTCGTATGGCTTCCTGTATTTTACAATTCTGAAACTTGCCGCGTTAAACGTTGATGGAGCGAGATATTGATGACGAGATATATATATATTTCGTGACATGTCACAATTTCTTTTTCTGCAGTATGACATGTCGAAACGATCGAGATTAAGAGAATAATCTTACAGTATAGTCCACTCTACTCAAATATATAGACAAATGACGTAAAAGAGATTTTGATATTTTGTAATATTTATGTAAGTTTTACTTTAAAGACATTCAGATAAGAAGCTTTAGGTCTCGCTACGTATGATATAGAATTATGAAGATAAACCATGAAAGTTGGTAAAATTGTTGTTTAAGGATCATTCATTATTGATTTCTCTCATGTGGATACTATCTATTGTGAATATATCACAATATATGCTAGCGATCACTCCCGCTAAATGCGATAGAGTAAGGTATAATATACAGTAATACGTATCGGAGTATGTATACAGTATCTTATACTGAGAAGCGTGATTGAAAATTCTATTAACATTTCATACTTGTATACTTGTCAAGTATTATTGTTGTGCTGTGCGTAAAAAGTATTGAGATTATGAGGAACTTAGTGCTCAGCAAAGAATACGACGTACATTGTTTCACGGCATATGTAATGACACGACTATGAGAGATATCGCTTATATCACGTATCTATATTAAGTAAATTGGTGAGTTAATATTATTGTACAATAGTAGGCTCTGTAATTCTCATGCACCGTGTTAAGTCAAGGTTTTGTGACAATGTAGTGCGAAAGGTTTTCTTTATGATAGAGTGTTTGAATATCTAATATGAAGACTAGTTATAGAACCTAATTATGGGTAACTCTATCGATGCAATGCTGTGTCATATTTTTTAGTTCTTAGTCGTTACTCAATGCTGTCATTAAGTTAAAGAGAAGCTGTAGTGATTGTGAAATCTATAAAGTGAGTTTTAGGAGGCCAGTTTAAATGTACTCGATGTGTTTGTAGTGTGATATTATTTTCGTTTTGAGTGATGTCATAGTTCATAGCGTTGAAATGACTCTGAATATAGGTAAACGTTATTGTGCGTATACACAGTTATCTTTAGTATCAGTAAGATACAGAACCTGAACATTAATAAGTCGTGTGCGACCTAGCTTATCTACTATTTCCAGATGTTCGTAATATCTAAACTAATGACCTCATTGAGATAAATATATATTTCAGTAATTCTTAACTACATTTAATTATAAATAGTGATATATTTATTTAAATGTCGAATATATTCTATAATTCTATATTCTATATTAAATTTACTTTTATCAGGTAGACGAAGACTCTTCATACGAGACTTAAGCGTATTGCACGAATGGACAAGCAAATATGACGATAGCTTCAGTATCAGCTGCTGTTTGCTTGCGCTCACCTCTTGCTGTACTTTTCGGACGTAGCTGTATAGAAATTAGCTAGGTAATAGCTAGGTATATACCTCAGCTAAATGTGAGTAATATTTTCGATGTCATGCGTAAATGAAGAGCCTTTGAGATATATCGGAAGAGACGATATCAACGGAGAGAACTTTTTTATTTTTTTTTGTTTTTTAATTCAATTGATAAGCTACTGGGTAGGACCAATAAATTACCGAGAATGGTTAGTAAATCTTTGTGTTGATACATTAAATATATGTAGAGATGAAGCTATATATTCTTCATATGGTTTATACGTTAGTAAATTATCTCATATTAGACTATTTTTTCCTAGTAGTTAGCTCGCTTGATGTCGTCTAGTCAATCTCGTCGATCTGCTGTCGGAAAGACATGATTAAGAATAAACAAGTTGAATGTACAGCGATACGAGAGAATGAAATTCTTTTTTTGATTTATAATTTTATTTTTACTATTGTTAAACTTTATATAACTTCATATTTAATATTCGTAATGTGAAACAAGTTTTACAGTAGAATACGATTTCACTAATAATAATATTAATAGTATCTTAGACGTTTAGCACAAATTATATTCACTAAGTAATATGTTCATTATTTTTTTAATACAAATCAATATATAATATATTTTAAAATACAAATGTGCAATTAAATTGGAAACTATTTTCCTCAATTTGGATTATAATATATATGGATATAACTATGGTATTAAGACATAGAGTTATGACCATGCACAGTTTTTTAAGTGAGTACTGTCAATATTATTAATAATTGAACTATTTATTTGGTAATTATTCCTAATAATGGTATTCTAACTCTCCTGAAGTCAAGATTTATAATTACTTAAAAAATAAGTTTTGCTCTCTTCTGAGATAGTTTCACTAACTTCTAGGTTACTGGTGGAATAGGAAAGAGGATTTAATATCTTTAAAGGAATGTGACTTAGATAATAAGTGTAAACTAGAAGGGAATTTTGAGTGTATAACCATATATTTTTATCTATTAACTTTATTGCTCGCTTGGCTTTAACTTAGCTCTTAATTTAATCTGGTAGTGATAGAAATAAAGTAGTATAGTGAATAACTAATCGATGTGTAAATTTATGATATATAAATGACTAAGAGAATTGATAGGACTATATCTTAGTAAATTATAGAGAGTCTAAAAGAAATAACCGTACTAATTTTAGATAGTTATCTTTGAGTTGCATACTAGTAATAGACTATATTATATCTATTTCGAAATGCAAATGACATATATATATATATAGTTATTTCTCTTTATGTTCTATAATTATACACAAATTTTGTGATTATAGATTTATTCTATGCATGTGTGATTGTGCACAGATAGATGAATTTGACGTATCGGTCGGAAACACAGTTCTCCCTGCAGATCTGCTTATGAATCTTATTCTAATTGATCATCTATGTCATATGATTCTAAATTGATCATTAAATTTTTATATTTGATGAGGAAAGAATATATCTCCACAGAAATTTTGTGTTCTCAACACGATAACGACGCGACAGCAATCACAAAGTCTCTCACCTAGATTACTTTTATAAATATATATGATATCTAATAGCGTGAGTGATATATATCTAGCGTATACCTAACGGTATTTATAATGATTCACGAATATGCGATTAAATGACGATAAATAAGGAGTTTGACGAAAATATTTCGAAGGATTCAATATACTCATCGTCGTGAGGTATATTCGATTGCTAAGACGATCATCCGTTAAAATCCATTTCTTAAGTGCGTAATATTTATTAGAATAGTACTGTAGTAGACTTGCAAGAGATAGATACCTAGCTAGAAATTATTACGCTTTGTAGAATTATATCCTATCATACTACGAGTATTATATTGTTCCTTTACGAGATTTAATTATTTATGAAAGCAGTTTACGTAATATTTCCTCATCTTCATGTGATATTATTAAAATAGATACGTTTCTATTTGTATACCATATATCTATATATATATATAATGTTATATATCATGAACTTTGTTAACTTCGGAATATCGTTGTCTAGTAAAATGAAGTTTGCTCTATACTATAACTCCACGCGTGATGACGGTGTGGCTCATATCGATGAATAAACGAGTAAAATATTTATTGTGAATTTATGAAAATCTACAGTCAAAATGACTGCGATACGACATGTCATCCTAATAGTTACAGCTGTTCACGTATATTTAGATATGCTTCGATAGTCTTTTCGAGAAAGACAAGTGAAGTGACTTGAAGGGCAGATATCGCTGTTGTATTATGATACGATGATCTAATTTTGACTTAACGTAGGTTATTTCAGTTTAATTATGTATCCAACTCGGTAATTTTAACGATAACCGTCACAGTAAAACATAAATTATATCCGTATTATTCTCATAAAAATAATACAAAATATTCCGATATATCGATTATGATTCGATAATGTTTTCGTATTTTATAGCCCTGTGGTGGTTTTGAATTACCTCTATACATAATACTCACATCTCTACGCTCATATGACTCTCCTCAATCTGCAGACTTGCATCGCATCACTCATCGATATAAATCATAATAATATAATAAGAAATGGATAATTTTGCTATGTATATACTTACTACATTAATAATTACAACACACAAAACACAAAGCTATCACGGACTTTGACGAGATTAAATTACACGGCGCAGCTGCGACAAGTCAGAATGTATTTCGATACTAGTTACGCATATTTTGAGGCACTATTTTGAATATACTGTCGTATCTATTCGTCTGAGTGTCTTATGTTCATATATACAGTGTGCTGCACTTGTGATAGAATGTATATCTGATTGTAGTGTAATAAGAGTACTTACGTGAGAGATGGGTAATGTATCTAGTAATATCTATTTTTAGAGGATTGTATAAAATAGAGTCTAGGTAGACTGTAGTGCAGTTCGAATGTGACATCGCAGAACGATCGTGTATATTCGGCGACGGCGACATATTCTTTACTACGTAGTAATCTATTAGTATACTTTTTACTGTTATATTAAAATTGGTGCATACTGCTTGACATTTAAATTGTATATATAACTGATACATATTCCAGACTCTGATATAATTGTTAAGAGACTTGCGCCCGGTTTGTCGATTGTAGAGACTGCTTGTCAGTAATTAGCGATAATTAGAGCAAGAGAGCCGACAACATAGATAGCTGAATTGTAGTCGATAGCACTGTGCGTAGCCGTTTATCACATATATAGTCTAAGGGAACTGAGTATGTAAAATACGCTTCCTTTAATTTGAATATCACAAGATAATATTGTTAATTTTTACATATAGCTCTACCTCTTCATGTAACAGAGTCATTTTTTTAAAGTAATCGCATAGTGGTGTTATTGTCTATAGATGTGCGAAATATATTCCCAATGAGGATAGGTAAACTCCGTAGGTGATGTATAGGTGGATTGAGTATTTGTCTACAATTACGAGGCAATTTTATCCTAGTATACTAGAAAATAATTAATCATTTTTCTCTAAGCAATCGGCTATGCCTCTCATGGTTCACGCGTTATATCGGGCTATTTTTAAGCAAACGAGATCCTCACGGTAGATGGTTAAATCATATAATGTATCCGTCATATTAGCAGTATACGTATAAAAAAGGTTAGTATACGTTCGGATGGATTATACGAATCGCATAATATACTATACATTTTATTCGCCTCATCTTGCATAGGAATTAAATATATCGTAATACTGTTTAGGATAACTACTATCAGACGTGAGCCTTCGTTTGTTGAAGTCTGAGAAATAATCTAAGAGTGTCGATCGACTGAGGAATTTGCCAGTGAAGTGACATAAACATGTTACAATTTTAATTATGGGACTGTATCAGATTATTCATGTTAGAATATAGCAATAAAGTAATTTTGGAACAAAATAGTGGGTTTGTGGGTGATATATCTTCCCATTTCTTTTCCGTATATATCCGTTCAGGTTGTTTCTGGCAAATACGAAGAAATCGGTTTCGAAAAACGAGCTTTACGATGATTCTTCTTTTCTGAACTTCGATTTCGCGTGCAGTGTCCTGAGTCTGGCATGAAACTTGTTAAATTCATCCTTCGCCGCTTTATTACCGGGGTCATTGCGAAGAAAGCCCAAGACTTCATCGAATTGCAGTTGAGTTGGAATCCTAGCGATCTTTATACTATCTAATAAATAATACCTTTCCCCCATTTTCGTTTTTTCGTGAAAAATTATGAGAAGGATACTAATTCTATAAAAGTGAAAAGTAAAAAAAAATATTTATTGATACCTTTATTTATAACTAGAATAAATACGATCATTTGAAAAGGCGACGAAAGCCGCTAAATTCATAATATTTTCTCCCACATTTTCTGACCAATTTTCGTATTCCTTAAGATTTTTGATGAAAAGATGAAGATCGACATCTACGAAGTAATTATCGACTTCGCCTCTATCACCGCCATCTACCTCCCCTTCTTTTTTTCCGTCTAAGTCCTCGTTGCCGATAACGGAATACGGCGCGCTTTTGCCAGTACTACCTTTTCCATTTTGGTCGTCTTTGGAAATAAAGCTTTCTTTTTTCGATCTTGATGAACGAGCGATAAATTTCTGCCTTAGAATTTGAGCCTGTTCGGCGAGCTTTAAAGGCAGCGACGCCGATTTTTCATCGGCGTCGCTGCCGCTACCACTGCTACTTCTAAAAATATCGCCACCATCATATTTTATATTTTCAAACTCTCGATAGAAAAATTTCTTATAGGCATAAACTCTACTTTCGAAATTAGTTTTGTAATCATCGACGCTATTGTCGTCGCTTTCTTTGTTATTCTTAATCAAAATGTCCATTTTATGAGAGGGAAATGTCACTTCGAATTTAAACCTATATTCCAATTCTAAAAAGGGTATGGGAGATATTAATTTCAATTTTGCGTACTCGTCGGGACGATTTTTGTAATACATTTTAGCGGCGGCGAGGATGGTAAAACCTTTCGATAATTCGTTCCCTCTATAAATCACTAAAAATTTTTTTTGACTTTTCCAGTGTCTATGTAAAGCGTGTAAAAACTCAACGCTTAATTTCTGATATAAATTAAATCCAATCGTCAACGTGGCGAGCTCGAAAGGATTTATTTCCCCCATTAAAAAAAAAAAAATTCTTTACGATAGATTTTTATCGTCTGACCAGTGTATAAAAAAAATAATTTAAACGCCGAAATACTTTCTCGCTTTTTGTAAAAAATTATTAATCGTCGTCATTAATATTATTTCGCAATTTTTATCTTGGGTGTATGTCCGCAAATGATTGGCGCAAATAAAGATCAGGTTGTATTTCACGACGTCATCTATACTATTTATATTTATTATCATATTCATTAAAGTTAGGAACGGAGGTGTAAAAAGTTTTTTCACTTCGCTAGCGATCTCTTTCCTTACTTTAGAATTATTCTTAAGCGCGTTCTTTTTTTTACGCGACCTCGCGCCCGCTGAGTCTACTGCGCCAGCTTTCTCGAAAACCGTATTCAAATCGCGTTCTAAAATTTTCAATATTTTGAAATATATTTTTTTTTCCAGAACAAATGCGAATACAAAATCCAATTTGATTTTGGATATCCCGTGCTGTCGTTGGTTTCTAACGAGAGTGGCTTTCAGATTATCAAAAAACGTTTCCGAATTTGAAGGAATTTTAAACACGTGAGGCGGCGACGGCGGTTTGCCTTTATTTAATCGAAGCCTACTATAATTTTCATCTTCGTTAGTGCTGGTAGAGGCACTGGCGACATTCGTCGATGCCGAAAGAGTACTCATCTTTTCTTTGCCGTTAGTTAAATAATTGTAGCGATAAAGGTTTTTATGAATTTTATTTAAGGAAAGTTTGTTATTGATATTTATTAGGAATCTAATTAAAATGTTTGTTGCTTTATACAAGGTAAAAATAAAAGATTCGAAAAAATATTTATTTTATTGGAAAAAATATTTCAAAACAAATTTTTCAATTAACAAAAACGTCTGTTAGACACACTCTTCTCTATTCTATTATTATCCGACTCTCATTTTCTTCGCGCCTCTCTTACTGTTTTTGTAATTATTCGAAGTAGATCTCTCTGTTTTTCTTTTTATCGACGCGGGAACGGAACTTATTACCTCGTCTTCGGGAGGATCATCTTCGTCACCCCCATCGTTTTTTTCGTCTCCGTCGTCATCATCATCATTATCATCATCATTATCATCATAATTATCATCATCATCCTCACCATTATCGTCTTCATCTCCTTCATCTTCATCATCATCATCCTCATCATTATCGGCTACGTCCCGGTCATTGTCTTTACTCTTTTTATCCCTAGAGTAAAAATCTGGGTCTAGATAATGGGTGATGAAATGATTAATTTCTTTTAATGGTGTTGGGGAATCATTCGCGCATTTGCTTAACTCTACGATTCTATCTATTTCATCGATATCGAAATCTTCGCCCTTTGGCATCGTGATGTATGTTTTTTCAATTTTGTGTATTTTAATTCGGTAAGGCGCGTCATCGATTTGGTCCGCGTCATTTCTCTTGTCTTCGTATTTTCCTTCGCCCCTTTTGATATTTTTTCTAGTAGTCACCATTTAGATAAATTGTTATTAAAATCGTTTAATAAAAGGTGTTTTTAGATAAAAAATGGTTGCGTGGGTATATTCACTTTTATATATTAAGAGAATAAAAATTAATTTATTATATGAATGATTAAAAATTATTTTTTTCGATGAAACGAATCCAAATCAGTTTCGAAAAGTTTAAATAAGGAAAATAGAAAATCGCTTTTATCGTCGTTTACTAGTAATCGGTATCGAAAGAATTTTCGTTTTCGTCCGAATGTGCTCGTACGCGTTTGGTTCCCAAAACTGTGATTTTATAGTTTTCAAATTCCGTGTCTGCTATAATTTTAAACCCGTCCGTAGATAAGTTTAACAGTCGCTTTATTAACATCAGCTTCCGTTGCTTGGCCGGCGGAAATAGCGTAGAATTCGAGATCGCGTCTTTAATTTCATACAATGTTCTTTTAAGATTACTGGGTGGAGGTGGTGCGCCGTGCTGTTGCGGAGGCCAAGGCGGAGGCGGAGGCGAAGGCGAAAGCGGAGGCATCGCTTTTTCGGTCGAAAAGCCCAACGATGATGTCGATTGGAAGGGAAAGAACTCAGCGATATTTCCCTTTCGGGCTGAATTTTTTTTTGCTAAATCGCGACCGACGATGGCATTTAGTGCGAATTCGGTTTCGTATTCGTCTTTGTCGTCCGTAATTTCAACCTCGTTCTCTCTGGCTAGGTCCCACTTCTTTATGGGATTAACTTTCATATCCCGAAAGAGCGATGTCGGTATGTATCCATCTTTACTCGCCTTACTGGGTTCACTGAGTATAAGTCCGAGCTTTATCGGCGGGACATCGAGATCCCACGCTAGCGGTTGCTTCTTCGAGAGCGCCGTCATCCATTCCAGATGGACTTTTTCTATTTGCTTGGCACTGAGAAGATCTTGCATATGAGAGGACAGAATCAACCTTGTTCTCAGACTGCTTACGTTTTGCAGAACAATTAGGTGACCGTCGTCGTTAGGTAAACCTAGTAGCCATAAAGCGGGACCGAAACGCTCGAGAATCTCGTAGGGAGGGTCGCTTTGGTGGTGAGTATAAAAATTTTTGCAAATTCTTATCAATTCCCCCTTATTTTGCCGAATTATTTTTAAAATTATATTCCTCGGGTATATAACCGTCCCGTTTTTCGTCGTCGGTGGAAGCTCGTACTCGTACGGATTCCACTCGAATTTCATAATTGGAGGAGTAGACGTGGCGAGGTTTTTATCGGTCGGTGCGCGCCGCGCTTTCGAAGCGCCCGTCGGTGGGATCTTATCCTCGTGCGGATTCCACTCCAATGTCATAATTGAAGGAGAAGGCGTTGCGAAGTTTTTATCGGTCGGTGAGCGCCGCCCTTTTGAAGCACCTGCCGGTCGAAAGAAACTATATAAATATGAAAAAAAAAATTAATTATTAATAAACGAAAAATTAAGCTAATTAAATGTTTTTTAATTTTTTTTAGATTAGACAAAAATGGAAGTTCGAAAAAATATAGCTTTATTTATTGGCGACTACGAAAGTCGCGCGATAGAAAATATTTTGCTAATCTCTCTTCTCGAATCGTTTCGATATTTCTTCGCGACGACCGGAGAACGCGCGAGGTTCACCATTTTTTACAGCCGGGGATATCGCGAAAACGCGCTCGCGTTCGATCGTTTATATAAATATTTAAATAAAGGCAACGAGGAGGAAATTACTTTTAGTTTTTTTAGCATCGACGAAGAAAGTGATATCGAAGAAAACTATTTAAAATACGTATTTAACAACGTATTATTTTTTCATACGGGGCTGTTGGAGTACGACCGATCCGTGAGCTCCATAATCGAACGTAGAAATAAACTGAAGAGAGAATACGAAAAAATTAATCATTTCATCGTACGATTAGCTCACGTCTCCTCGAACACGGATATAATAACGATAAAAAGAAATATTCTTTCGCTCATCGAAAGAAATATTGAGATTTTTAAACTGTGTTTGATCGACGAGAATTGCGCGGAGATCAAATATCCGGTCACTCTCTTCTAAATAAATTCCCATCGTTAAAATAAAATGAAAGACGAAGACGGCGGCGGCGGCGGCGGCTGCTTCGTGTCCCGCGCTCTATTCGCGGTCGTCGCCATCACCATCAC
>JABUQX010033227.1:0-33299 GCA_015478945.1 Trachelipus rathkii
GAGAGAAGATAAGTGAGGAGACTCGGGTGCTTCGCTTCCGGGGAATTACACGGAGGTAAGAACTAAGCAGATAATGAATAGGGATGAACGGAGGAGATTCTGCGAACCCGCTTTTGGTATTGGTGGGATTATGCGTTCCGCATGTAAGTAAGTCGAGGACAAAACGGCTACTATTATTGGGTCTCGTGCTTTGTAGATGCTACCCGAGTCCTGCCCCCGCTAAAGGGCTAGGGAAGCAATAACCAAACGTTTTCATATGTGAGAGTAGAAAGGAGGAGAGAAGGTGAGGGTGGGGGTTGTTCGCTGTCGATCCCTACATGTGAGGGCTGAGTGAAGCAGAATTGAAAAATAAGTGACGGAGTGAAGAAATAGGATGAAAAATATAGGAAGGAAAAACCCGGCTCCAAGCCCCTGTGTATCCCCGCGGCTCGAGACAAATACCGTATAGATAGTAATACCCCGCTTTTCACCACGAATAATTAGATTATAAACCGTTCTAGTACTGTATATGATAAGCACTCTCTAACTATATACTACTAATATCATAACTACTACTGCTGATTAATATTGCTAATAATTTTTTTGTTTTTAATGTCCTTTATTTTTATTTTTTTTTTTTATAATTTTTTATATATTTTTTAATTATATTACAGTTCTCAATACGGTAACTAATTGTAGCACTAGGAATTATCAGCAATAGTATATATCCTTTCCGGTAGCTTTTAGTATTATTTGAGATATTGGAATTAGTGGTATCTTCTAGAGGCTGGCCTATAATATATGATATATATATGTATAACATCAAATATCATATATAACTATTATATTATGTAATATATATATAAATTATCTAAATAATAATAGCTATATATATAAAAATTATATATAAGAATATATTATATTGTTAATAAATGATTCGTTTCAAGATAATATATTTGATATACTCATAAATATCAAGGAAATATATAATATATACTATATAAGATATATATAATATAAATAATTATATTATAATAATTATAAATATAAGTAATATTATATATATAATATAATAAGTATATAATCTTAAATTAGGTAAATAGGATAATAGTTAGCTTATCAAATATATATAAATATAAAAGTAATACTTATTTATATAATAGATTTTTTTAAGATATGGTAACAATCATTTAAAATGAATTTATTTCTAAATTTTAGTCAGGATATTTCCAAAGAGTATTTTCATAAACATATAAATTAAATATAATAAATTTATAAAGAAATGATTAATGTAGAAGATTGTAGCTTTCAAAGGATAATGGAAGAAGCTTCACCGTAATATGTATTAAAACTAATAAAATGTATATGATATATCCTAATTGATAATTGGCCAAAGAGTATATATTATTCAAAATAAGTATTTTTTTATTATGTATCTTATTTGGAAAAGTAGAGAAGGGTTATTAATTTGGTGTGATAATTTTTATCAGCAATTTCAAGTCTTTTATTTTTATTTTTTTTTTTGTATCGTTGAAATTATTGGAGAATTGTTTATATGACAAAAATATTACTGATGAATATCTTATCATAAGTTAAATATATCATAATTTCGAACATTATAGGGTGACAATTTAGCTTAATGTGCATATTGTGATTGTGAGTGTTGTTTAATGAATGGGATAGGGTCAGAGTGGATCTATTTTGATTTGAAGATATCCATACATACGTATGTCCTGTGAGCTTTACTATCTAGAGACATATTTCAGGAGTCGAGAGGAACATACATAGAGGTTTGTTGATGTCAATATATTATCTTAAAATCTACGTATTGGCAATTGGGGATTACATGGGACTATGTGTTATGTAATACTGTTACATCGAAAAGCTGTAGTTAGTTTTATAGTCTGTGGAGTATGAGTTTAAAATTTTTTTTGAAAGGAAGAAAGTTGAATAGAAGATAAGTAGTGAGTATTGGATTTGTGAAGTGATTTTTTATATAATTGTATATGGATGTTGGACGGTTGTAACGAGAAAAATAAGATAGATGTGTGAATTACGTGTTCGATTGGTATGGGTTTCGGTATAGGGAATGGAGAGGTGTTTTTATAGAAACACAAGCGTCGAAGAGTAGTCGATATATCGATTAGAGTTGATATGGAAAGTCTTTAATGGAAAATGAAGTGATCTACAAATACTAATTTAAGGTTGATAATAAGGAGTGAGCAAAGAGATGCTCTTAGGTAAATGAGAAATAGAGTAGAATTTTGTGTTGTATAAAGGAGTGATTTCTTTCATTATTATTAAATTGCGAGGTTGATGGGTTTTTCTATATTACAGAAAATTGTATGTTGTTGTTATAGAGAGAGACAAGTAAAGAGTGCAAGAAGAGGAGTGTTTTTGTGCCTAGATAGACGTCATCAATAAGTACGAATAAAATAAATGAATTTTATGTCTAGGATGTGTATTGTTTAAGGTGAAATGAAGAATCATTAGATATGTTGCATGAAGGGACCGCGAAATCTAAATCATTACTGTCTATTGGTGAAGTCTTGGACAAATGAGATGAATATTTACTTAGTAGACATTTAATTCATAATTCATTGAAATGTTGCCTCAATATGGGGTACGAGGGAGATCTACATTCCGTTAATTTTGTATTGAAGAATGAGTTTTGTTAAATTGGCATATTATGGTAGAGTAAAAGTTAGATTGAGGAAGGAAGGGACATCGAGAAGTGGTAAAGAATGATAATAGATAAGTTATAATATAGTTGGTATTGTGTAGGAAGTTTGGTTGGGTAGTTTATTTGGTTGTGTGGTTATTTATGGAAGGGGTTAGTTTGTGTTGAGTAGTTGTTTTTGGTGTTTGATTGGGGGGGTTGGGATATGATAGATTGATGTATTGTGTAATTTGGTTTCGTGATAGCTGGGTTAGGTTTAATTAGTGAGTCGATTGTAGGTTGTGTGGTGTTAGGGTTGTTTACTTTGTGGTGGGTTCTTGGTTAGTGAATTGAGTGTGAGGTGTTGTGTGGTTTGTTGAGGTTTGTGTGGTTGTGTGTATAGGTTACTCGTTGTGATGGTTATGTTGGTGGTGGTGAGTTGTTCATGTTTAGTAGTAGTGGGGAACTGTGGATTGGCTGTTGTCTGGAGATAGTAGGGTTTATAATTGATGGGGTGTTATCGGGATGGTTTGTAATTGTTGTGGTGGGTTGGGTTAGGTGTGATGTTTGCGTTGTTTTTGTGGTGGTGCGTGCTTTTAATGGTGGTTTGTGTTTATGCGAGAATTATTAGGTAGTATAATGAAGTATTTATTAAGAGTGAGACAATAACTCAAGCTAAGAGTTGAGTGTTGGAGTTGATGTTGTTTGTTGAAAGAATGACATTCAGTGTTGGTAATAGGAGAAGAAAAGTGTCCTAAAGAGGTTAGGGTATTTGCACGCAACATTTAGAATTAGTTATAGTGAGTAAGAAATCGATTTGTGAGCATGATGGGTCTGGATAAGAGGTTGTAGTGTTTATGATTTTTGGGAGCCATAAAATATGGGAAAGTTGGGGAGAAGGATTTATAGTTCGCGTGTTGCAGTTATGAGGAAGAGTCAGAGAGAGTGATTTACAGTTTATTATTATTGAAAAAGGATTTGGGAGTTTTTTAGTGGGTTTTCGCATAAGTAGAGTTAAAATTATTATCTCTAAGAGAATGCTACTTTTTGATATAAGTCAGCTTTATTAGATGACTTATTGTTGCTTGTCAGAAAAGAGGATCACAATATTTTGTTGTTATAAGGGGGATGAGCGTGTAAATTATTTTGGGCATTTTTAAGAGTGAAGAGTTAAGAATATTAGCGAAGTAATGTCTTTAAAAATATCAATGGGTAAGGTTTGGTTTGATTTGTAGTTTTGCCCATATTTCCAATAAATCAGTGAAATACTTAAGAGGTCGGATTCTGAAGAGAAAATTGATAGAGCCATATTCAAAAGAGATGTTCTGGTATTTGGATAAATTAATGTTCTGATTTATTTAGATGATTTAGTTCGGGATAGATTTAAGCATTAACTATTGTATAATTTTGTTAAGGATTTCATATTACTAGCTTTCTTTTCTTTTGGACCCAATACATTGCATCCTTATTTTCAGTGAACATTATTCAGAGATCAGTATACTAATACAATCAATATGAGAATTTAGAATGATGGTGAAAATACAATATATGAACATCCGATTTTTTTGAATGATTTTCCAAAAGTGGTTTTGGTAGCAACAATGATGTTAATCAATTTTATTATATATATATATATATATATATATAATTTTTAAATGTTTTCTATTCAAGATTTTTTCTGTCAGTAGTTGCTATCTTTCCTTAATTCATTAAATGATTAAGCTACAGTTCTTCATAGATCAAACTTTTCTGACAGAACAGTTTTAAAAAATATTTTATAGCCTTTAGAAGTGTTATTATAGACAATTCGATAAGAATAATGATAGATTAGCTTAAAAGCTTAATACAAGTATTTTAAAAGTTTGAATAAAATGGGATTACGGTAATTTGTGAATGAAAAGTATGTACCAGATGCTATTATATTTTTTGGTTAAATCGTTTTAGCAATAGGACCATTACAAATGGAGAAAAATAATGAATAGTAAAAGGTTAATCGCTATCATATGTATTATCAAACTCTTGTATCATTTAGATGTTAAAAATAGAACACTTTTTTTTTCCTACAGGTAACCACCACTCATGGGCAGAGCCCTTTTCAAGGAGGGGGCAGAATAATCAAAAAATAATAATGGGAAAATCCACCCAATTCCAAACCTAACGCAAACCTCTGAGGTGACCGCAGAGGGAGTACTTGAAGAGAGCGAGATTAAATACAGCAAGAAAAACGGATGAAGGCAGAGGGTTTCACAGAAAAGAGGGGACTGTAAAGGAGGAGGCACCACAACGAACAAGCCTAGAGTTCCTAATATTCACACACAATTCATGAGAAAGCAGGGTGCCTCTTGTGCTACGAGGATGACTCAATGGTGACGGAAAGCGTGAAGTCAACTCTCTCTAGCACCTGCCGTTGTAATACTTATAGTATAGAGATAGAGCACCAACGTCACATAGCAGAGTTAGAGAGCAAAGGGAGTTTTAAATTATGGGGCAGTTTATTAATCTTTTGGCCTTGAACTCAATCCCCCAAAGTGGGAACAGTACTCTATACAAAGGCGGACAAGAATTTTATGTAATTGAAGTAACTGTTCGGAATTAAAGAAATTCCCGCACCCTGAACAGAACTCCCAGCTTCTTTGAGGACATCTAAGCAACCTTTGTGATGCGAGGTTTACAAATAGTTTGTTTATGTACAGACAAAGAATTGTTTATATCCGAGTATAAATTTAATCGTCGTTTAGGAAGATTAAAAATTTAATTTATCCTGAAAAAAAGTAGTCATAGACCAAAAGCAAAGCAAAGAAAATAAATTTCTATTTACATTAATCATTCCTTGACAAAATTTAAACTGAAAAAGTTTATGGATCTGTAAACTTTCCTGTACCATAATCGTAAACATAAAATAAAAAAATAAAATAAAATAAAATAAAATAAAATAAAATAAAAAAAAGTGTACAATATCTACAATTTACTTTAAATTGAGCCTACGATTTGTACAATATACTTATAATCAATATAAATATATTATATATTGACTATGTTGAACAAATAGATATCAATATAACATGTTGATGTGTCAACATTTTCTACAGGAAAAGAACACTACCTCTCATCTTGAATCTGACGATTTTCATTGTCAAATTTTTACTGTTTTAAACATTGGAAGAAGTCCTGAAAATCTCAAAATATAAAATTAGGTTAACCAATGACTGTCCAAAATATTCAACTTTTATTTCCAAAATATTTATTTAATAAAAACTAACAATTAACTTTGCTATTTAACTGTATAAACCGTATAAATTTTTAGAAAAAATGTGAAATAATGTAATGACTTAACATATAATATAATAATAGACTTTAAAATTGAAAAATTTTGAAAGACGGCTAAGATATATATATATATATATATATATATATATATATATAACATATAACAACATATATATATATACTACTTGCCTAACATATATATATATATATATATTATATATGCTGACTATAAAACAACAAATATATAAAATAAATATATATATATATATATATATATATATATATATATATATATATATATATATATATATATATATATATATATATATATATATTTGTGTACGTAGGTGTGTGTGCAGATTGTGTAATGAGATATCAAAGCAAGTTACAAATTACAATTTGTGTTTCAAGGGAGTTTCAACTTTGCAAAAGCACCAAATTCCTTTGCACCTTTACCATTCTCGGCTTCGTAATCTTTCATCTGAGTCTTGCATCTCTGTACCCAATTTTTAATGTTAGGATAATTCGATACATCAATTCCGGCTTCTATAAATGAATCTACAGACGCAATCAAAACGTGATCAGCAACAGTCAAATTGTTTCCCACTGCGAAATCGTGACCATCTAAAAATCCTTCTAACCATCCAAGAGCTTCATGAAGCAATTGCAACTTCTCTGGTTCTGGTTTTGCTTCATTAAAAAGTACAGGGTACTGCAAAAGAAAAACATTTTTACTGTATAATGTTATGCATTTATAATGTAATAATGTAATTACTTTTCACTGAAGGTCGTTTTACATATTTAAGAGGAATCATTTGTTACAGAAATCAGCTTTATCCCTATAGAAAATTTCGATTCAGAGTTGTAAAAACAGATACGAAATATAAAGTTGTAAATACATTTACTTTTCACCTGTATTTAACTATCAAATGATTCAACTGAATAACCACCGTCACTATTGTTCAGTATGCCTAAGCAATTTTAGGCATTTGAAATTTGATACCATAATTGTCCACAAAAATGTTTTATTGAATGTATTTCTGTATTTTTTTATGGCAGTATATAAGACATTTATACTTTGTCCTTACATTCAAATTCAATAATGATACATTTTAGGAACATGATGAAAAAATCTATCAAAATATTTTCCTAATTGGTTTAGTCAAAGTTGCTTATCCCGAAATCACAAGCTTGAAAAAAAAATTTGAAAAAAAAGACGTAGAAAGTGTTCATGCAGATCTCTATATGAATATTAAACTAAAAATGAATATATTGCAGATTAAGGTGTCTTAAAATGATGAAATGTGAAAAATATGAAAGGTAATTATCTTATAGAAACCATGCGAGTCAAAATCACAGGTTCAACGAATATTATATGTAAACTAACCAATCTTCACAATATATGTCTACATAAATATCAAATTGCAAACATGTCTGATTTATACCTTGTAGTCAGCGCTCCAAATAATATAAAATGGGTTCACAACTAGATAATTTGCCTAGATTCAAGATGCAATTTGTAAAATAACTAATATAAGAAATTAACATTCAAAAATTTTCCTGGGTGGTAAGAAAAAAAATAAATGATTAATAGGGTCCTATAGGTGGGGCTGCGGAGCCGAAGCCGAAACCTAAACTTTTTGAGGGGCTGGAGCCGGAGCCGAAATCTTATGGGGGCCTGGGGTCGGAGCTGCTCCGGCAAGTACAAAATTAAGTAATTATTAAATTTATTACTACTGGTTATATATAAATATATTAATATATATATATATTTAATATATATATATATATATTTATATATAATATATATAATATATATATATAATATATATATACTATATATATTTATATATATATACTATATATATATATATATATATATTATATATATTATATACCGTATTATATATGATATATATATATATTATAGTATATATAATAGTATATATATATATTTATATATATTATAATATATATATAATTATATATATATATTTATATTATCTATAATATATATATTAGGAGAGAGAGAGAGACGAAGAGAGAGGAGAGAGATGAGAGGAGAGGAAGAGAAAGATTACCTCAATCCTCTAGATAGTTCTATATTGGGGACACCTGATTTAACGTATTTTATCCGATATTATATATATATATTTATATATATATATTAAATATATATATATTTAGTATATATAATATATTAATATATATATATATATATATATATTATATATATAATTATATATATATATAATATATAATATATAATATATATATATACTATATATATATATATATTACCATTTTACGGAATTGCCTATGTATATTTATTGTTCAGTAATAAAAAAGGCTCTATCCTTCTAACGATGATTTTAATTAATTAATTTTAATATCCTTAGAAAAATCATGTCAACTAAACCAAAATCGAAAACACTTCGTGTACTTTGAATATTTTACTCGCTCTGAGGAGATAAAAATATTTACATTTGTCATATTGAAATAGTTAACACAATTTATGGGAAACGGTCAGTTCAGGTCATGCCTTTAAAAGAGTTATTCAGGGTTACAATTCATAATGCCTACAATTAAAACGCCTCTCATCCAGAGCATTTGCTGTGCAATTGTTAAAAGAAAGGTGAAGCAGAAGCTGTTATGATAAAACCTTTTTATTTTCAAAAAACTCAGACTAAAGTGGATGCTTTTTTTTCAATTGTCAAAACTTGTTTCTGCACCTATACAATTGTATTATAAATGGTTGTTAAAGATAGTAACCCATTAGTTTTTTTTTTTTTTTTTTTTTTTTTTGCAAGACTGGATTTAAAGGACTGTGTGTGTGGAGACATGGCTTTCGAAACTGGAAGTCCCTTTAGGCAGGGAAAATATTCGTAAAATATGTTCAAGAAGTGGATAAGCCCAAAAAAATAAAACTTAAAAATGGAGATGTTTGCTAAGTCCTAACCTAATTATTTAGCTTATTATGTTAGAATGATGATGAAGATAAAAAAAAAAATATTACTAAAACGTTTAGCAATAAAGGGAACGATTATAGCAAATTTCAACGAATATATCCAAGAATTTGTTATTGACGTTTTTAAAAGAATTCGAAATAAGAGGCAAGTAATTAGCTTAGTTACGGATAACGTATCAAACATGATCAGTACGACTGAAAAATTAAATAAGAACGAATGAGGAACAGGGAAGTGGTAAATGCTGATTACTGATTTTAGTGAATGCTCAAAAGAAGAAATAATAGTTTTCAGAATGAACTTGATAAAGCCATAAAAAGATTATATTCCGATGACGTTAACAGCATTGCACACATGAGGTGTGAGGTTCATACTTTACAGTTAGCAGTGCGCGATTGTCTCCACAATACTACATACAGCCAAATCTTATAGAGCACAAGGAGAGACAAATAGCCAAAACCAGCAAAATTAATGGAATTCTAAAGCGTCAAGCTGGAAAAGTGGCAATGTTAGATAAAGAGAAGATGGGGAAGTACTAGTCTTTTGCTCGAAAGACTTCCTCAACTAAAAGACTATATTAGTTTGATTGCTGCCGGTATTCCTGAAATATCTCTCTCCAATAGTCAGTGGGAACAAATTGAAACCCTCAAAGAATTATTTTAAAACACCAACTTTACAACAAAAAATACCCAATCTGAAACTTGACCTGCAGGAAAATTTTATAGAGAAGGGATTTTAGCAAATGACAATAAATTTGTCGCCCATCTTTGTTGATCCACAGTTTTGAATCTTCCTCATAACTGATGATCTGATATTAAAAGCTAAAGTGTTCTTTGTGAACTAGGACTTAAAATGAATAGCATTATCGAACAGAAATCTGGGCTGGAGTCAGATGGTTCAGCAGTTTGAGGAATCCTCCCTTGTAGTATCTTGCCATGAAGAAGTAAAACTTAAACAAACATATGGCTTACATTGGAGCATGCAGGAAGAAAGCGATTGAAAAGAGACTCTACAGCTAAAAGACCTTCAACTAAAATCTTTTAGAAAAACACAGAAGATAAGAATCATAAGGCATTTAGATGAAAATAATTAAAATATCGAAATAGTAATCAAAGTTTACAGTTAAAGAAGCAATCCCTAGCTATCCTTAAAATTTTCAAGATGCCGTTACACAATTACAGCTTTGCCTCCTAGTCAAGTGAATGTTAGGGCTTATTATCTGCTTTAAAAAACAATAAATGGATCTAAGGACATCGATTAAAGGAGGGTTTGATTTATTCTAAAAAGTTTTATTTTAAGAAATTATTTTTGAATAGAATTGAAAAATTATTTATATATTCACCAGTTTCAAATACTTGTCTTAAAATTTAGGAAGAAGTGAATATTCTATTATATATTTATATATATATATTATATACTATATATATATATAATATATATATATATATATATAATATATATTATATAATATATATATATATATATATATATATATATAAAAATTTATTATATATATTATTTATATTATATAATATATATTAATAATAATATATATAATTATATATATTAAATAAAAACCTGTTTTGAATAAAATTATATTACATATGTTCAGGCAGCCAAACAATTTTAAAATACCGGAGTCAGAGCCGGGTAATTTTAAAATGCTAGAGTCGGAACCGGGTAATATTAAAATGGTGGAATTGGAGCCGTAGCTGGGTAATTTTAAAACGATGGAGCCGGAGCAGGAAAAAATTGCCGGCTCCGCAGCCCTTCCTATGGGTATTCAATATAATGCTAGAATCAAGGTACTAAACATCATGAAAATGTTTTAGAGTAGGAACTTCTACTGAATTGTCAATTTCCTGGCATCCCAAAACATAAAAAGAGGGTGTATCACTTTCACTCAAGAAAGAGAATCATTAAATTGCATTAATATCCTTAGGGAAAAATACATACCACATAGTCTCCAAATCTCTTGTACAGCGTTCCCATGTCAAAGTACAGAAGTTTATCAATCTTGGCACGAGTTGTTGGATCGTTGGGGTAAAGCGAGTCATCTTTTCCGTATTTAGAGGCAAGGTACGTGCAAATAGCTCGGCTAAAAATAAATAGAGGACTGGTCAGAGTTTTTCCTAATTAAACAATCTATTTAGTTTAAAAAAATTTGTACACCATATTTTAATTACTTCAATTCAAAATCAGTAGTTTTTATTGCTCAGATGTAAAACTTATAAAATAAACTACTAATAATAATAAACTAATGTTTATAATTTTAAATAGTACAACATTAAAACCGTTTAATCAGGCTAAGTTCTAATGGCTATTAAGTGAATAAAAGAAATTATATATATATAAAAAAAAAACACTTAAATCACCTCTCCCAAAGTTTTAAATCTCCGTCAACGAGAGTAGGAACGCAATGCTGAGGATTGATTGCGATGAAATCAGGATTCATTTGTTCTTTCTTCATAAGATCTAAAACCTTTTTATTGAGAGTTACTCCAACAGCCTTGGCAACCAGCATCAAACTCCAAACACAAGAATCAAAAAAGCAACAACACCACGCAAAAAAAAAACATACACATGCAGATGACATGATTAACAAAAGCCGTTATTGCCATTCATAAAAAGAGAAAAAAATTAAACATAGAGACGTCGCGAAATTGGGAACCGAGCCAATGTGTGTTAAGACACCAATGCCCACTAGTTTTACAAACGCCACGTTACCCTAGAGCAAGAAAAAGCCGAAGAAAAAGGAGAAATCATCTTGCGTTCACCCCGACCCTCATTTCCGATCCTAGTGTTTTGTCCACCGAAGGAAAAAGAACCGACCGAATTCCACCTGTAACTGGAATAGATGATAGTTTAGTCTAGTAGTTTCTGTTGGAGCTTATTACTTCACCGAGTTACAAAGATGAAGATTCCGTAAACACGTGGATTAGTGGGCTTACAATGGATGAAATTCAACGACATAAGAAGGTGGCCAAGGACGATTACTGTGTTTCCATGACATCCAATGTCTTCTTAGAAGGGAGCCACGCGGAAATACGAATATTTACAGGAATTAATGCTCCCACGGTTATAAGAGAACCGGCCGGCCAACAGTCATGAGATTTCTTTGAGCTTCATCACCTCCACGATGGCTCTAAATAGACGACTTGCATCAAATAATCTAACTCGCCTGAAAAAATTACTGATCAAAAGATTTTGATTATTTTTTATTCAAATGATTATTATCTAATTTATTATATCCTAGATAATAAAATAATTAGTTTAGAAAACTATACATATTAACAACTTTGCAGATCACCAGCTATGACAATATTCGTTACTGGCCTAAAAATATAATCTATAATACTAATAGCATTAGGTTTATCTATTAAAATATTTGTTCGCCTTGGTTACTATCTAAATATTATTTACAATGCTTATATAAAATAAATATGCAAAAGTATACTTATGCTGATGGGCTTTTACTATGCACTAAATCTCTTCGTAGCTAGATAGAATCTATTAAAATATCTTATATGATAGCTCTATTTTTCATCGTAAGCTTCACTAGTCGTACACCTCATGGTAATTACATCTCAAAACTTATGTGATCCGTTCAGAACTTATTAGCCGAAAAAAGATTCTTTATAGTCTCTACTAAATACAGCTATGGCAAGTAAGACTGATCGATTATTCATTCCTCATAGGACAACATGTAATTAGATCAAACTTATGTTACAAGCAAACCACGCAAGAAGCCCATCGCGCCCCTTCTTGAACATAATACGTACTCATATACTTATATATCACTATATAATATATACCTATATTTATACTACTATATATATATATATATAGATATATATATATACTATATTATCATTATATATAGTATACTATATATATATATATATTACGTATATAACATATATCTACTTGATATGCATATATGACCATCTGCAATGTGCAAATGTGTGTGGTTTTGGATGGCTGCAAGGGAAGGAAAGGTATTGGGGGATGAGCCGTTATTAGTAAGGAGGCAGGTAATGCAGCCTAAGCAGTGACGAAATAGTCATGCCAAAGATATGCGTATAAATCCTTGCAGGTAATAGATATGGACAATACTAGCTGAAATGATCAAGAGCGGATCGGCTCCGCTCAAATCATGATAGGTTGCATTAATATAGCAAATTGAAGCTTGCGATGCTAATAAACTAGCAGCTTTATGGAGGATTAAGTAGTTCAAGGGACTTGGAGATGACAACAGCCATGCCCCTCTACGGCGGTAATAATCACCGCTTATATAAAGCAGGTAGCAGAAATCCCTCCAGAGAAACACATTGCATATCCAACTTGCTATGACAAATTTTGGCTAGCAGAAAATATTAATCATAGCTGGGGTATAAGTTGCTAATGCAAATAGTCTGCATAGTGAAAGCTTATAACTGCTTGATCACTTTATAGGGCCTGACTAACCGACGCACGTCGCCGTCGACAGTTGACTAGACGCACGATACTGGAACGCTCTTGTAGTCATCAGTCAAGCACAAGCAGTGCGCTTTCAGAAAGCCTGCTCCGTATAGAGCGATCCCATGTACGTGGATACCCATAACTCTTTTACAGCTGTGAACAATACATGACACTGCGCAGATAAATCGCCGCCGTACGTAGGCAATGCCGCTAGAGAAACGTCACCATAATCAGCTTAATATTATAGCGTAAATTTAATTAGGATTTCTAACCACAGCGTCTACTAGCAAACTACGAGCCTTTATACAATTAGGAAGCTTTATGGACAAATGGTATAGATCTTAGTGATATATAAATTGTCTAGTTCCGCGATGCGGTAGGCTAATCTAACTGCAGAACTTTCAAATACTACGTATTGCTAATGACGAACTAAGTGAACGCTAGCCTGAGCTGATAAAGAAAGTAAAAAGTCTGGTGGTCAATGCTCCGCTATTCATACGATTGGTTTAGACGATTTCTAGATCCGAAATAGTGATAGTGAAGATCCCAAATATTAAAGTAAGAACACTCTCCAATCAATTTAGTCTGAACAATAATCACAATAAATTAAATAACCCTGGAGTTCAATTAGATAACACGGTCTTACGTGATCTTTACTGACTCTTAAACTATTGAATTATATAAATTCTACAATGCTGCGTCATAATAAGGTCATGCCACGGTATATAGAAAGAATTACTCAGATACCGGTGAATTAATAGAGGTTCTAAGTCCTGCTAATGCAGATGCTAAAATCGTGGTAAGATATAGTAAACATGCATAGTGAACAGATAAGGTATAATATAATGATATACTGAATGACTCAGTACCTGAGTTAGTGGAATACTTTAATTCATAACTAGGTGACTAATATAGCCTAACACTTACCATATAATTATATGTTAAAGCCGTGACTACTACTACTATACCATAATTTATTATTCATCCACTGCAGCTAAAATGATTTAATGCGCTCTGTGCAAACGCACGCTTGAAAAATGCTAAGCGCCATTGTAAGTTTACTCGTAGCTTATAGAAGTACGCCTATATATGGGGTCTAAGTCAATGTTGTTTAGTATATGATAGATTCTTAATAGTCTCCCGTCCAGCATGATGGTTTGAAATGGTAACTATAATGAATTCCTCGCTCATCTGATAAAAGCATCAACCTAGTGCATATTGTATGCCGCTTTCTTTCCTATACGCAAAAGTCTCATGATCTAGTTTTCATTATCGGGTGATAGGAATATATCTTATTCATTTTTTTAATTAAGCGTCTGTTGACGAGTATGCACAAAGGGCAAATACTCAGCTGCTACTCTCTCTGACAACTTTTAATATTTCATGAAAATGAAACTTGTCTTTATTTGAATATTTGAATAAATAAAACTTTTCTTTAGTGAAAAATTGATAATTTTTGCATATGTAGTAGTTACAATAAAAAATTAATTTACTCAAGCTTTTTACTCAATAAGAAAATATCCAATTTAGCATTAATTTAATCATGCGAACGCAGTTCCCTGTTTGCTGGAAATATATCTTGCAAAATAAGAGATGAATAGGTGCACATCAGGGATAATTTTTGGATAGTGTGAAGAGTAATTAGGTACATCGAAAATCCATTATTCATAATCCAGTAAATTTGAAATTGGGTGCATTGAATGAAAGAATGGTGAGAAACGAGATTTGTTTCCAACTAACTACCAATTTAAAATAACTGGAAAACCTATATAAAGGGTAAGAGTAAAAGGGTATTTCCCCTTTTGTAAGAACATTCTGCACAGTTTAATGAGAATTTGATGTTGACAAACACGAATCTCAATATAAATGTATATACTTTTTATTTATACTGTAGTATGATTTCAAATTGAAAAATATTCCAAATGACCGTCCAGCATCACACGCTAATACATTATTTGCAATAATAGACACCATTTTTCCGTGTTGGGGGAGAGAAAGGTGTGGGGGGGTGGGTGAAGGGAAACGACAGAACTGGTGCTAAGGGCCTCTCAAGTTATTTAAAGTTTTCATTGTCCAATTACTCCTATAGAGTCATCACTTTCATATACTTGTCGGTATTGCAATGAAGATTTGTTATTTTGGCCCTTTTAATAAAATATAGCCTCCAATACAAAGCCGTAGCCAGGGGGGTCAGGGGAGTCTGAACACCCTCCGGTATTATTAAGCGATCAAAATTTTTTGATGTCTTGACTCCCTTATCTTTAATTTATAATAATAATAAAAATAATAAAGCAAATTAAAAGTATATATTAATAGAAATGAAGAAAATATTTGTGATTCATTAAGATTTCTTAGGTTTAATGGCTCTGGACGCACAAAAGGAATCTTTATCGGAGGCAAACTACGAAGATTGATATAAATAGGGACTGTCTGATTGGAAAACTATATGATGGTGCTGCAACAATGGTGAAAACTTTTAAGGTATTCCAGCTATTGAAAATGTCCAGCGGCATTGTATGTTTATTGCTGCTCGCATTCATATGGAGTACAACGCTGTTAGGATATATACTGGCACGGTCAAAACAACTAGGCACTGTTTTGGGTCAAAAAGGCTGACAGCTATTTTATTAGAAAACGTATTTTTAAAGTTTTTCCAGAGACATAATGAACAAAACTACCAACAATGTACGAAATAAAATAGGTGGAAAGTTAACGGAGGATTGACGAATTAAAAGTTTTTTAAAGCAATGTGTTGAAGACAGTTCGTACTGGTCCAAAGGATTTGAGTACAGAATACTCGACAGAGGTTTTTTAAAGAATTGTTGAAATTTGAGAAGCTTGAAAAGGATCAAGACGTTGAATCTTTAAAAACCTAAAATTGCTCGAAATCTGTAACCATGGGCTCATTATTACAGTTTTAATTAAGTTCTACATTGCAGTCTCCATCATTAGTGACAGCAACCATTCTTAATCATATTGAAAATGTGATGTTTTTGAAAAAATTTCTGGTAAGTCTGTGTTGAAACTTTAGCTTTGTTAACTGAAGGAAAATGGAATGGCCGACGTCTCGCATACTGTCAGATGTCATATGTAAATTAAAAGGTCACAACAAGTCCTCAGCCGCGCGTTGCATTGTATTTTATAGAAACCTGGAGCGAAGTCGGGTCATCGAATTCATATTTCATCCTTAATTTTTACAATTGTAATATGAAGAAATAATTTATGTTTAAAGACTTTTCTAGGACATCCCTTTCTATAATTAAGTTTGATAGGTCTAGTCCAGCTCATAGTGAAGTGCTTTAGATTATCGCACTGCATCTTCCAATATTAGTATCGATAGATGAGTGTTGCTGTCTCTTCATCGTTTTCGAGCCGCTCAAGGCATACCTCCGACTTAAATTTAATTAAATACCTATTATTTGAACGGCATCCCTTGGTAGACGGTCTTGATTTTATTCCTCCTGTAATAAAATAGGGTACCTATCTGAGTTTCCCAGGTGATTGCAGACTGAATTCTAATTATCACACCTCCATAGTAGTACTGTCTCTACTATATAGTATAAATCATATATCTCGTGTGATATGTCAC
The DNA here is from genome assembly GCA_015478945.1 of Trachelipus rathkii. Lineage (NCBI taxonomy): Eukaryota > Metazoa > Arthropoda > Malacostraca > Isopoda > Trachelipodidae > Trachelipus > Trachelipus rathkii. The sequence continues at coordinate 16,922 of JABUQX010033227.1, forward strand.
TTGACTGCCTATCTTGCTTTATGTGCGAACATGATTAAATATTATAGTTAACGTACATCAGTTCTACATCTACACTGCCTATGATTAACTCAATTTCTCAGCTCATTATTAGAGTATAATATTAAATTCCATGTACAATGATAACATGACAACTCTCCATATTTCTCATATAATATATATTAATATATATTTATATCATATTATTATATATTATATATATTATATTCATAATAGTATATATCACTCAAATATTATGGTTGCCTCTGAAACATGAACACGTATATTAGTGTTATGAAGAAGTACGCGATAAAAGATAGATATTGGCAATAATAATTTATATATTATATATTATATACTACACTACACTATATTTACTAACTTATAGTATACAATATATATATATGTGCAAGTGGCTAGAGTGCGTTAAGTAGTATACGAATCCGCACTATCTGACGCAAGATCCCAGTAGGTAGAAATTACCTAGAGAAGTTCCCCTCCTTGGAAAGGGCTATGCCCGTTAGATGGTGTGAACTTTGTATTTAAAAAAAAAATAAATAAGTATATATATATTAATATATATATATTATATATATATATATATATATATATATATATATATATAATATATATTAATATATATATTTATATACTACTATATATTATATCATATATTATATATATATATACACATATATTATATATTATATATATATGATATATATATATAATATATTATTATATATTATATATATATATACATATATATATATATATTATATATACATATAGTTATATATATATATATTAATACTATATATATATATAATATATATTATATATTATATATATATTATATATATATATATATAATATATTATATATATATAATATATATTTATATATAATATATATATTATATATATATATTATACTATATATAGTATATTAGTATATATATATATATATATATATTTATATATATATATATATATATTATATAATATATATATACTAATAGTATATAATAATTTTGAAACTGCTTAACTCTCATTTTTCCTGGATCCAGCGAATCTCATTCCCTTCTTTCGGATCATCAATATGGCTTTCGCCGTTCGAGGTCAACTCGTGACATACTTTCCTATCTCAACTGAGTAGGTTTCTGCCTTTGGGAATATCGGGCGAGTCTTGCGTGTGCGCCTCGAACATATCCCAAAGCTTTATTGACGCATATTGCACGCGTCACTGCTCCCTAAGCCTCCTTCCTTTGGGTTTCTCCTTCTCTTTTTCTATAACTCTTGTCTAGTTTCTCTCGTTCGCCCGCATATAAGCACTGATAGTTGTCCTTTTCCTCCTTTCCGTTAAATTGTGCTCGTGTTCCTTCATAAGGTTAACTGTTTTATCTCCAACTTATTCCCTACTTTTTCATCAACGATCTTCCTCAGTGTACTGCTAACTCTGTTCACTCTTATGCCGATGACCAACTCCCCATTATGTCTACTCATTTTCATCTGCTTCCCTTTATGCATCTTCGAGTTACTTCTCATCTTCATCTTTTCAATTCCATTATGGCCGATCTGGATTGGACTTCCCGGTGGGATCTCGCCTCAACCTTGTAAATTCAACTTTTTTAACACTGTTTCTTTACATATCCCTCTCAAAAACACCCCTTCCCACTTTCCTTCATTTCCGTCTTCGACGGCTCTAATGATCATCACCTGCGTGATAAAAACATTCTTGGTACTTAACTAAACCAGTAAATTGCTCTTGGAAACCTTACATTACGAATGCCGTTGCCTAAGGTGGCTCAAGAAGCTGGAGAGTTTGTTTCAGTGTCGGAGTTTTTCTACTCTGAAAGTTACTATGTCGTTTTATTATGAAGGGATCTGTGTTCGCCCTTGATTGCGAGTATTGTTATCACATTTTTAGGTGGCATCCGCTCACCCTTTCTATTGGATTAGGGGTTGAGTCTTAAAGCTATAGAGACTAAATAAACTGTCACCCTTCTTCTAAAAACTCCATCGACCACTCTGCGAGGTGACGTTGGCCGCACTATCTCTTTTTATATAGGTACCACAGCGGCAGGATTACTCAATGGAGTTGATCTCTCGCATTCCACAGCCCATTGCGTCGCCCTCGTATTACAAGGGGTGCCTTGCTTCGCATGAATATTGCGTGAATATTGAAAACCCCAGACTTGTTCTGTTCGTTGAGGTGGCCTACTTTTACTTCCAGCTACTTTTGCTCCATGTAGCAACTCCTTGCCTCCCCTGTTTTTACAACTGTATTTATTTTCCCTTTTTTAAAAACCGTCTGTTGCTCACCCGAGAGATTTGCATTAAGTTAGCTTGCGGTAGGTTTTAAAACCAGTTTTATTTTCTGCCCCTCCTTGAAAAGGCCCAGCCACGTGACGTGGTGGGAACTACAATATATTATATATATAATATATATATATATATACCTCTTGAATTACTTAGATATCTAGCGAAATAAATATATATATATATATAATATATATAATATATATAATATATATAATACTATTATACAAGCTACGGCCCTGCTTCAATAAATAGTTATTGTAATCTCCCTCAACATATTTTCGGGCTGACAAACTCTATCGACCTTTCTTATTACATCATTGATTTTCTGATTTAAGAGGACACCAACAAACGAATATATCACTCGTTTGATAGGTAACACAATTGAAAATTATCAATTATTGACTAGCAACATATCTGACCCCTAGCCATAAGTGGGCAGAAATACAAGCGTGTGATATGATCACATAAAAAGATCTTTAAAAGAAGTCGATTTTTTTTTCTATCATCGGCCAAAATTCAAAAATTTCGACTTTGTGTTCACTTACTATTAAAGGACAGCGACATAGCTCAGTAAAGACCGGAATACTGTTTACTTACCTCCCTTTGATTAACGAGTCTTCAACGTTAGCTATTAAAGTATTTCAATGTGTCGGGTGCTTTTTCGACCAACGCTTTTTAGGTTCATATCTGTCTCACCAAACTAATTCTCACGATAGACATTGACACTTGCCATATATATAATATATATATATATATATATATATATAATATATATATATATATTATATATTATATATATATATAATATATATAATAATATTATAATATATTATACTATTATTAATATATATATATATTATATATACTTAGTATATAATATATATATATATATAATATTTATATATATATATTATATATATATATTATATATATATATATAATATATATTAAAATATATATTATATATTATATATTTATAATTATATATATAATATATTAATATCATATATATATATATTATTATAATATATATATAATATATATATATTATATATATATATATATATATATATATATATTATATATTATATATACATATATTATATATATATAATATATATCAATATATATATATATATATAAATATATATAATATTATTATATATATATAGTTATATATTAGTATATAATATATATATTTATATATTTATACATTACCATAAAGTTACACACACACGTACATACATACACATACAATACATACATTACATACATACATACATAATCATTACATACATACTACATACATACCATTACATACATACATAGCATACATACATACATACATACATACATACATACATACATACAACATCCGCGTTTGAATGAAATAACAAACATTACCCCATACATACATACATTACATACATTACATACAACATACATACATACATCATACATCATTACATACATACAATATATAATATATGATATATGTAATATTATATATATATATATTATATATAGTAATATTATATATATATATATATATATATATATATATTATATCATTATATTATAGTAATATAGTATATATATGTGTATGATGTAGATATATTAAATGTGTGTATTGTTGTGCTATGCTAGAGGGAGTTTGAGGAAGCAGGGAGGGAGGGAGGGATTGGAATGATGACTTACTACAAAGAAAACCTGAGGTTCCTCTGGAATAAAAAAAAAATTCTTGAATTCCTTATTATTTAGCACTCAACATATTTTTTAAAGTGTTTATTGTTTTTTAGAAACGTCGATCAAAAACGAAGTTTATTAATAATTAATAGAAGAAACAAATGCGTATAATTTTTACCCTAAACCATTCAACGATTCATATATAATATAATATATATATATTATTATATATATATATATTACCAAAATATCATAAAAAATGATTAAAGTACACACCCACTTCTACAGATAACACCTTAACAGACAATCCCTACTACTCATATCCCTGCGTGCGGGGGAGAAAGAATTTCCCACATCGGATGTCCTGCGTGTCGTGAGAGGGATTGTAGAAGATTGGCAGGGTATTGTAAAAGGAGGTTGAAAGTAAACGTAGATAAGCAGTAAAGGTTATGGTTGTGAGGTTGTGAATGGTGCTAGTCGAGTGTGTCTTCTCGAAAGCGATCCCAGATATTGGAGTGGAGCGTCGCTGAGACAAAGGTGAATATATATACGTATTATATCATAATCATATACCTATATTATATACTAATTATACATATTATATTATATTACTATACATATATATATATTAAATATATATGATAATATATATAATTGGCCAGCACCTTCACAGAAGAGCTAATAATTCAGGGCACTGAATAGATAATGCTAACTAGAAACACAAACTTCATTTCACAATTCCTACTAAGGGAGAAACATAAACAACATTATTGATTTCTATGAGGAGTAATTTACATCGACAAGGTTAAACTGTAACAAAAAAAAATTTTATTTTACTTCTATTATTTTATTAATATCTCCTTAAATATTAGTAAAATTTTAGACCTGAAATAGTGCACGCTCTGCTTGACCTTGAAAACCGTGCATTAGTCTCACGAGAGCAAAGTTGGCCAAATTACCATTTTTTTACGCTTGGAAACATATTTTTTCCTTTTTATATCCTTTTTGGGGGTTCGAGCCGACGGAGGGACAGGGGGGTGACGAAGTCCCCCGTCGTCCCCCGGTGCCGAGAAAAATAAAAAAAAAAAAAAATATAAAAAAAAAAAAAAAAATAAATAAAAAAAAAACCCCGACTCTATCCTCGTTCTTCTTGTTTACCCGTGGTTATTCTCTAGTTTTAAAAGAAAGAAAGTATGTATGTGTTCAACCATTGGCTACGTTTGCAACTCGTCCTCATTCGGAGTAATGAGCGAACATTCTTCGGGATTTTCTTAAAAACTACGTTTGCTGAAGCGTGTTTTAACAATTTTATTTTTTAAAAAGACGTTATTTTTTTTATTTTGATTTTTATCATTTCCGGTAGGGGTAAAAAAGATCTCCTGATGTAACTATAAATGCATATGTTATTTTTCTGTGTATGCTGATTATAGTTTCTAGTACATGCTCTGAACTTTTGGGATGGGCCCTGACCTATATTATAGTATATATTTAAAATAATATATATTATATATACTTATATTGTAGTTTATATATATATTTATATATATATTATATAATATATATACTAATATATATATAGTATATATATATTATATTATATCATATAATATATATATACATATATAGAGGTCTATATATATATATATACTATCTATATATTCTTATAAGTATAATACAAATACTAATGCTTTTAGTGGGCATATGTTTTTGTTAATAGTCGCCCCAATTTTAAATAATTTTAGCTTTCTTTTAAAAAAAAATATGCGTAATTGGATACGTTCAGTACGCAATCAATGGGAAGAGCTTTTATTAAAGTTACGACTTCTTTGTCTTAGTTGACGACGATCGTCAATATATATACTTTGATGTCGAATATTTGATAATCGAACACAGATTAAATAAATAAATAATAAAAACTAAAATAAAAAAAAAAAGAATAAAATTAAAAGCCTTAACGGAGAAAACTCTAACGAATTATCTTAAAGTCTTGGGTTGTGGTGCGGTTTAGATACACAACACAATTCAGATTTTGTTTTCATTTTTAAGATATATATTAACGACTAAAAGGTTCACAAGCTGCCTATAATCGAGATATGTGATAATAAATTAAATCAACAATTGTAGAATTATTGGTATATTAGGGAAATTTACATGTACGCGTAGATAACGCATTTTGAGACTTGCAGCATGAAAAACTTAATACTGTGTTAAGCTATGCTATTTTTATGCAGAACGTGCACCGGACACTCTGTAATAGTGTTCAGTGTTGTATGCAAATGACCTGCAACAAATCTCAGACGATGTTTTATAGACAGATCTTTTGAAACCTGACGTCGTGAAAATGTACGTTTTCTTTCTCAGTATTATTTTATTAATACCCTTGACATTTTTAAAATTAAAATGGAAAAGTGAGTAGTGAACAGACAATGTGCCGAATAATAATAGTATAGCATCAATCGATATAATAATTAATCAATAATAAATAAATTATAATACAAAGACATAAAATAATAAATTAAATACACTATATTATATATATTAAATTAGATAATTTATAATAATTAATATAAAAATAATAATAAATTAATATATAAATAATAATAAAATATAAAATAATAATAATAAAATAATATAATTTAATAAATAAATAATAGTAAAATTATTTTACCCATTGGAAATATTTCGATTAAGTAAATCAAAATATAATAGTTAACATTCTGCTAATAAATAATAAATAATAAATTAATACAATAATAAATATTAAATAATTAATAAAATAATAATATACATATCAATTAATAATAAAGTCATATAATAATAAAAATAAATAATAATAGAATAATTAATAAAGTGAATAATAAATAAATATAAATAATTCATGTATTGTGAAATATATAATATAGACTAAATCAAAATAATAATTAATATAATTAATTAAAGATAAATAAATAATAATGAGATATGTATATTCTGTAATACAAATAAAATTAAGTGCATTATAATGTAATCATTATTTGAATATAAGTAATAAAATAAAATAAATATACATATCCAATAATAATAATTTAGTGTTGGTGAGAAAGAAAACAAAATAGTAAAAGAAATAAAAAATACTTATTATGAATTAAATTAAATAATTAAATAATATAAATAATAATAAGATAATAATAAATATTATATAATTGAAATAAATAATATACCTAAACAGAATAATAATAATAATGATACAATAATAAAATAATAATGACAAATAATAATTATAATTAATAATAATATATATTAAATAATAATTAAATAATAATAAAATAATAAATATAAATAAATTAAATATAATAAATAGTAATAAATATAAATAAATAAATAATATAAAGTAAAATATTAATAATTAAAATTAAATATAAATGCAAATAATAATTAATATTAATTCAAATAATAAATAACATTAATAATAAGATATAATAAAATAGTATAAATATAAATATAAAAAAATTAACCTGAGCATTATAGGTGGAAGTGATATAAGAATGAAGAGTGCAAAAATGTATATAAATAATAAATAATATAAATAATAATAAATACATATAAAATAGTAGAACGAGAAAATAGTGAGTACAGTTGAAGTATTATAAGTATTTTTAATACTTATAAAAATATTAAATAAGTAATGAAAGAATAGTAGACAAAATAATAATAAATAATGAAATAATAATATAAGAAATATATTATAATATAATATAATTCTATAATAAATTCATATATTAAATTTTAAATAAATAATAGTTGATTAGATAAAATACAAATGTCAATAATATCAATTTAAATATATTATTTTTAATAGTTAAATAGAAAGTAAATATAAGAATATTATAAATATTAAATTAAATAATAAATAATAAATTTGGAATATATAATAAATATTAAAGTTATAAAATAATAATTAATAACATAATTAAATAATAATTATAAAACATTAAAAATACATTATAAATATATAAGAAAAAAATAAGCATAATACATAATAAATACAGTTACATGTAAGGGGAGGTGAAATATTAATTGAAAATAATAAAATTTATTTAATATTAAATAATTTATAATTTATGAGAAATTATTTATAAATTAATAAAATGAAAAAGTTCCATAAAAGTATCATAAATAATTAAAATATAAATAATAAGTAGAATAATTATTATTAATAAATAATAAATATATCATACTATAAAATATACATAGGATCTAATAAATTATATACTAATACCACCCACCTAAATAAATCAATAGTGAATGCTATTACAAGTCCTAGTGTAACTTTATTCCAATGATCTCTCAATAATATTTACGAAATATTATAATTCATTTAAAATTATCTTATTAATATTATATGATTAATTATAATTACATAATAATAATATATCATAATAGGATATTAATATTATATAATTATTCAATAATACTATAAATACGATTAATAATAATTAATAAGATAAATCATAATTAATAATAATAACAATCAATAAATTGCAATGAATAATCATAATGTTAAATTGTCAGCCATCAAAACTAATAATTTATTTCAATAATTAATGTGTCAATACTTAATGACATACTATTGTTAATGTATGGCGAAATAATATCATTAATAATAATTATTTTCCTAATAGTCATTTTTAATAAGATTATAAATAATAATTGATTAATGGATAAATAAATAAATTGGAATAATAAATAATAACTTAAATACATAATAATAATAAATAATCTATTCGATATAATCAATTATATTAATGTGAGATGAAGTGCATCAAGAGATTAATCAATATTATAATATTTGAATTGAACTATTTAATAACAAAGTTTTACTGAATATTAATAATATTAAATTACTTAATTATCATTAATATTTAATATCTTAATCGAATAAAATGTCAATTATTTCTCATAATAATTAAATTATATAATATTAAATGAATATTAATATATTAATAGATATATAATAATATTACAATGAATATTCAATAATATTTAGATTTAATATTCCACTCGAATCATTCAATAATATTTGAATAATCTTACACTCAATCTTCATTAATATTCAAGAAATATTAGTTTAATAGATATTAAATAAATTATTTAATTAGTTTAATTTTCATATTAAAACAATTGAATGCAAATTGTCTCTTACTTTAATACACTAAATGCATATTCAATAATATAATGATATTAATATATTAATAATTAATGTACCATATTACTAATTTTCCATATATTATTATAATTTGAGAATTTAATTTCATTCTCCTTATTGGAATCTCAAATATTAATAAATATACATATAATATTACATAATATTAATAACTTTTATTATATTACTTGTCTTGATAAAGCATTGTCATTCCTAACTCTTTTATTAATAATGATGGATAATGATTTACAATAATATTAATTAATAGTAATTACTATTGAATTTTCAAGCTTAAATAATATGAATATTATTACATTAATATTAATAATGATTCCGTAATAATATTATAGAATGATGTAATAATATTAATAGATATTAATAATATTGAGATAATATTGTGGATGAAATGTTGAATGGAAATCATCAATTGGAAAATATTACTTTAAAAGTAACGTATTACTTCAAATATTATATACATATAATTAATAATAATTCAATAATATTAATAAATTAAGCATATTATTATATTATTAAGAATATATATCTAATTATTATAATTAATGTTTACTTAAATATATATTAGAATCATTATTAATGCTACATCACTCCTCGTATAATTAATTATTATCACTCATAATATCAATATTATTGTTGGTGGGTTAGTCTGGTGATATTAGTTAATAATTATTTCAATATATATTAATGAATATAATAATATTAATTGAATATTAATAATATTAATATATTAATATATTAATAATATAATAATATTAATAATAATTAATAATTATTAATTAATATTAATAATATTAATAATATTAATATTATAATAAATTAATAATATTTCAAATTTTCTGTGGTATAAAGTTGGAATTAAAAAAAAATTCATATTCTAATCTTTGAAAAAATTTATTTAAATAAGGAAAATATCCATCATTAGGAACTTCATTTAATAATATTTGGGAATAATTTAATAATATTAATATATTTAATTAATGATTAATAATAGTTAAAAAAACTCGTAAGTTACTAGATTTTAATTATTTGTTCATTGTAAAAATATTTTAATAATATTCTTATATTAACGAAGACTAAGTTCTCTTTTATTTTGTCAATCAAAGCCATTCAGCTATATAGACAAGTATCTTAATAGATAATATAATAATAATATTGGAATTAATAATAAAAAAAGATATTAATAAAATTTATTAAAAATATTTTTGAATATTAAATTGAAATATTCTAGTTTCAATATTAATAATATTTTACTATTAATTCAAATTTATAATATTTTAACTTAATTAGTATGGAATTAATACTATTTCATTGAATATTAATTCTCATATAATCAAATTAAATACCATGATAATAATAATATAATAATTAATATTAATATATCTAAATATTATTAATTAATATTAATTCTGAATATTAAAAATTTAATAATATTAATAATCAATAATATAATATGATTATAATAATATTTATATATAAATATTTATAATTTCAATCATTATTTAACCATTTAATAGATACTCGTATTTCATTTCTCCTTTTTCTTTTTTTTTCTAATGAATTTTAATGAATATTTATTATTAATAGAATATCTTTAGTAAAATTACTTAATATCAAGGCAATACTCTCAGAATTAGCTAATATTATTACTTATTCAGAATACAGATAATGATAATAATAATATGCGAGTATTTAATAAGTATTAATGGAAAAAGAATAATAATAATAAATTAATAATAGATCAATATGAAGATGTAGGACTCATAAACATCAAATGACGTGAGATACTAATAAATAAAATAATAAATATAATAATAATACATACTAATAATAATATATAGTCATGCAACGTACTGACATCAGCCATCTCGCGCATCATAGCCACATGCAACCTAACTAAAAATAATAGCAAATAATCAATTATAAATGTACAATAAAATCTTAATAATTAATTAATTTATGATAATACTCAAATTAATAATAATTATCTTCTACAAATAATTCTACTCATCAATAAACTCTATAATATATAGTAGATAAACTATTTTTATAAATCATTATATATCAATAAATAATTTTTGTAATAATCAAATAATAATAATCATGATTATAATGGAACCTCAGAAAATGAAATTTTATATTCAGTTATACTAATTATTTAACATCTATAATAATATACATTACATAATAATTTATATGATACCTTACTACTTACTTAACTTAACGTTACCTATAATTACTATGAATACATTACACAGTCTTATTTTTAATATCAAAATGAATTTCAATTGCTAAATGCACTACAACATCCGGACACAAATAAATCGAATGTAATATATATAAATGATGACATAACTAAATAATAATAATTCAATAATAATATTAATCAATAATATATAATATATATTTAGTATCCAATAATCATAATTAATAATCAATAGATAACTATATTTCCCAATAAATCTCAATTAATTAATAGAGTGATACTAATGAATAATTAAATAATAATAATAATGATGCGTAATAATGAATATTGCAATATATTAATAATAAAATACTACTACTACTAAAATAAATAATATCCATTAATGAAATAAAGTATAAATGAATCAATAAGATAATGAAATAGAAATAGGGTGTAAATATTAATTTAATCATTAATATTTATCAATAATAATTAATGATTATTGTATAAATAGAAATGCTTAATATTAATATTATATCTATTAATTTTATGTGGACGTGAATTAACTGATTATTCCATTTCTTAATATGAGTACTTAAGCTCTCTCACTAATTAATTGTCCCGCCTTCTAAAGAATAATTTCAGGGGGTGGTTGAACCCCTGGTACCGCTTCCGTTGTCATGAGCGAGCGATGCTATTAATAATTAATCATTATATAGTATATAATTATATAATATAATAATTATCATTACTACTACTATATATTTATTAATTACTTTACCTCATTTAGTATTATAATATATATAATATATATATAATATATTAATACATATAATACATTTACATTATAATATTAGTATGATTGGACACCGCATCCTGTACAATTTTCCGTCTGGTGAGTGAACGAAACGAGAGAGAGAGAAATTGATTTTAATAATTTTTTTAAATTATCGTCATCATATTTCAATCGGTGGCAAAATTTGCTTAATCGTGCATCGTCAAAAACTTCAGGAATCAGGTACCATTCACTAACTATAAATATATACATATATATACAGATAATATACATATTATTAAATATGAAAATAATATATATGTGTATGTGTATGTGTATGTGTAATGTGTGATGTGTATGTGTATGTGAATGTGTACTTGCATGTGTGTGTGAAATGTGTATGTGATAATGTGGAAAGAAGAGAGGGGGGAAGAGAGAGAGTGTTATTAAAGCTAAGCGATCATCTTGAAAACTCGTGTATGTGTGTGTGTGTGTGTTGTGGTGTGTTTTGACATGTGGTGTGTGTGTGTGTGTTGTGATTGTATGTTTGTGTGATAGTGTGTGTGCGTGTAATGTGTGGGCGTGCACTGTACTGTGTTCTGTGTTATCTATAAGTATGTGTCTGTATCTGTGTGTGTGTGTGTGTCGTGTCACTATTTTTGTGTGGTGGTTTGTGTGTGTGGTGTGTGTGATGTGGTGTGTTATAAAAAAATTAAATAATATGTGATGTGCATGTGTGATTGATCTGTGTGTGTGTTTGTGTGTGCTGTGTGTGTGTGTGAGTGAGGAAGGCAGGGAGGAGGATTGGAGAGCCAATCACCTCCATATGGAAAACCTGGTTCTCTGCGGAATAAAAAAATTCTTGAAGCATTTGTTATTTTATTTTGCCTCAACATTTTTTTTAAGTGTTGTTTTTTTTTTTTTTTTTGTTAGAAACGTCATCAACGAAGTTAATAAAAATAATATAGAAGAAACAAAATGCGTATTAATTTTTTAAAAGACTTAAAATAACGTTCAAGTATATAATAATATTAATACATATAATATATATAATATATGTTATATATATATATTATATATTTATATATTTATTATTTATATTATATATGGTATAGTATATATATATATACTAGTTATATATATATATACTTTAATATCGTATTATGATATCATATCATATACAAAGCGCTCAGTTAGTCATTATTTATTGTAGTTATTAAGTCCAATTTTAAATATTTATGCTTTCCTTCTTATAAATAGATATTCAGTCAAATGTACGTTAGTACTGAATTCACCTAAGTAATAACGAACTTCTTTTGTTTTTTATGAATGGTATTTCCATTAATAAAGCCTGCTCTGCGCCAAACCTGGGCGTAGCCACAATATAAATATAATAAATAAGAATTAAAGACTAAAAAACAAAAACAAAATTAGACAGTGAACTAACCGTGAAAAACTCATACAAATCAAACGTATTGGGTGTGAGTTTTAAAATTACTGACACATTAGATTTTTGTTTACTATTTTTACAAGTCTAAACGCTAAAATTTCACAAGTGCAATTACTCATAAGAAGTAATCACTCATTGGTGATGTTTGTATATTCGGTAAACACAATTATTTATTGCATTTCTTCACAAAAATACGCCGTTACTAACTTTTAGTTATGATAGTATTTTATGGCAACCACCGCCACACTTGTTATAGTGTATATCAATGGCACTGCCAACAAACGAGATTTTCAAGAAAGATTTGAATCTGTATTCTGAAAATTTTTTTTCTTCCAGTTTATTAGCTTGTGCCCTTCAATTAGTCAAACAGAAAACGGAGGTAAAACTACATCAAGCAACATTAAATTGAAAGATAAAAAAACTATATATTTATAATGAATTTAAATTGAATAATAGATATACGAGAAAATTGATCAGAGATTTAGTAGCTGATAGTAAGCGAAATTTGGTAATAATAATTTTAATAAGTTGTAATGTCGAACAAAATTAACAGCAATGCGGTAATAATCAATAATAATTATATTAATGAATAATTAATTAATAATAAAATAAGTAGATAATTAATAATAATAATAAAATAATTCATAGATAATATAACATAGATTACATATTTGGAGCATCAGGCGTATTAAAAGCTTGAATTTTTACGAAGCTTATATACTATATAGACCACTTTTATGATTAGTGATATTTATTAATACTAGTATAAATGGTACTTACTAATTTAGTTAGGTATTGAGATGTTGATATACGCTTATATGGTGGGGCGAGGTATAGCTTTCCAAACATCTCGATATCCGCATGACAATATATGGTGCATAGATTATGTAGAGATATTAATCCTCTCGATAATATATAATGAACGAACAAAAATAGCATAAAGTATGAATATTTATTAAGGAGAATGAAATCGATGTGCTCGTGATCACGACGGAAGAAGAACAGAGAGAGGGGACGTTTTCCAATATCCAAAACGGAATAGGTACACGTGAAGATCAAGAGGAGAAAGTCTCTGGGGAGAGAAAGAACTCTCGCACAAGACGAACGAGCACACAAAAAAAAAAATACCAAAGAAGTTGTAGTATTTCTTGCGAGAAGCACATATCCCCGGAGAGAGAGAGAGAAGAAAAAATAGATACACTAACCCGACAAATACGTACACCGAGTAACGGCCGAAGAGACTTCGACTCTGCCCATTACTTTAGCAGGTTTCCCTAAATGGAAATTACATATTAGTATATAAAAAACACCCCAAACAAATACTGTATTAAATAAAAAAAATGTACATTTCACATATAAAAAATTATAATATTAGTAAACTAATATTAAAATATTTTATAGAACTTTTGAATCCATAATTTCCGCTACATTCAACTTAAATTGCATTTTAATTTATTAAGTTAAAAATTATGATTTATAAAGTAATATTAAGCCTACTGTTAATATATTAAATAATGAAAAGCATAACAAAAAAAAAAGAAAAAATAGATATAGAATTCAGTACATATAATAACGTGAATAACAGCGTCCTGAGATATTTTAGAATCTTTGATGCGACGTTCCAACCACTGATAGATATCATTTCGACGATGACTACGAGAGTGAATTCACAGGACTAGCTATTTAGTTATATGAGAGAAAAAATAATTCTCATAAACTAGACAGAGTCGTATATACACAGCTAAAGTTCCGTGATTGTGTGTTTGTAGTGGGCATGGTTGTGGTGTAGGTGTGTATCGTAATATACCCTCAACCTATATGTAATCGATATATATATATATTATTCTATATATATCCATCGCGATTATCGTTAATATTTCTTATAAATGATTATGTAGTAAATATAATAGTGATATAACTCTCTTTATTAAACATAATTTGACGTAACTCATGCTGTAATATAGGGTTTACCATTCTATTCCTAAGATAGTGGTGATGAACGTAATTTATGATGCTGAGTTGGCGATGTGTGCTTATATATGTAATATCTATGACGTCAGTCAGCAAAATAATAAATTAGTACGCAGTGGCAAAACACTCAATGACCGCGAAACAAGGGTAATTTTATTTGGAGAGCATTAGCTACTTCCATTAGGTAATATTTTAAGTTGTTTTGTGGAACAAGCACAAGATACAAAATTTATTCTAGCGTCGACATACTTATATACTATACATATATATATAGTTACTATATATATATATATATATATTATATATTAGTATATATATATACTTTGTTATATATTAGACATACTATATATTTGGATTTCATTATTAATATATCGATTATAATAATAATCTATATATATATTATATCAGCGCGTATATAGGTAAATAGTATTATACTCCAATTGTATTACATAGATGTCATATTTTTAGGGTAATATTTAAGTGAAGTATCGTAGTCAATACTTATGTGAATTTTATTCTTATGGAGGTGTCTATAGCTGTGACAGCATATATACTTTCTACTATATATATATTATATATTATATTTATATATTATTGGTAAAGGATTTTTTGTGTTATATATATTATATACTATTATATGATATATCGAAGAAATTTGCAAGTGGAATATGATTGTGAAGCTATAAAAGACCCCATAAAATAATTTGGAGGGTATAGAAAAGGAGTTTTCCCTGAGCCTGGGTTATCGAACCGAGCATTCTGCGTCTGAGAATCATAGCTCCGATGCTTTCAC
>JABUQX010033228.1:25000-40000 GCA_015478945.1 Trachelipus rathkii
TCGTGAACCGTCAGGAAATTAGGAACTTTGTCCCCGAGAGAGAGAGAGAGGAGAGAGAGAGAGAGAGAGAGAGAGAGAGAGAGAGAGAGAGAGAGAGAGAGAGAGAGAGAGAGAGAGAAGCATACTTTGCTTTTTTGTGCCTGGTGATAAACTCTGGTTCAATAAATATTATAAATAACAAATATTATTTTCGAAGAGGTCGGATGATAACCTCTTTGGACACGTGGTACGAGTTCTGCTGCTTGCTTAGATGACATAGCATGCACCTATTGTTTTGCTTGTTAAAGCATTCTTCCACGGTAAAGATATTTTCGTCTGAAAAGGGAATTTTTCGGTGGAGATCATGCGAGTTCTCAACCAACAGAGTTTTAGACTTTCACCCCTATCTTTATTTAGGACATCCGTGAGTGCAGTTGTAGGTATGTCAGGGCTGGAGCTTGGGAGCTGGGGAGTCAAAGGAGCCGGGAGCTAAAGAGCTGGGACCGGGGAGCCGCAAGGCTTTGAGTGGGGCCGAACCGAAACTTTTGAGGGCTGGAGCGAGCCAAACGTTTTTGAGGGCTGACCGGAGCCAGGAGCCGTAAATCTATTTAAACCCTTTATCCTTAGGTCTTTTCTGATTAATGAGTGACCTGAAATCTAGGTATCTTCATTTCAGTGACATGATATTTTGTTTTCGAAGATTCGAGGATTTATCTCAATTCGTACATTTGACAACTTTGACGCCTGTAATATCGAACAGAACATTGCCTACCATATCTATACCGATCTTTCGTATCACCAGTATCCTCATCTAAGGTTTATGGTACGGTACACAAAACTATACGGTTTTAATACTCATGCGTTTTACAGCAGGCTGCGGAGCCGGAGCCGGACCGGAGCCCGGGACCGGAGCCGCGCGCCGCAAGTCTGGTTGGGTGGAGTCCGATCGGAGGCGAAACTTTTGAGGACTATTCGAGCCGGGCCGGAGGAGGCGAAATTTGGGGGATCGGAGCCTGGTGCCGAATCGGAGGCGAAATTTAGGGACCTGAGCCGCAGCTGGAGTTCGAGCCGCAAAAAATAAGGCTGCCTACCGGCTCCGGCAAATACAAATTTAAGTAATTATTAATTTTATTCACTACAGTGTTATATATATATAAATAATTATATAATATATATATATATTATGATATAGTATATATATATTATATATAATATATACTATAGAATATATATATAGTATATTAATATATATATATATATATATATATATAAGTATTATATATTATTAATTAAGTTGAAGGATATCACCTCCAATTCTTATATTCCAATATTTCAATTATATATATATAATGATATATATAGATAATATATATATATATATATATATATATATATGATTATATATATAATTATATATATATTTATATATATAGTATATATATGTATATATTACTTTCATTTTGTCAATATGAAATAGTTAACACAGTTTATGGAAAAAGTCAGTTCGATCATGCACAAAAAGTCCTACCTAACTACCAAGTTACTCATGTGGGTCACAATACATCAATGATTCTTATATTCAATGAGACGATTTAAAACGCTATCATCCCAGACATTGCCTTGCAATTGTTTAAAAAGAAATGTGAAGCTAAAGGTAATCAGGATAAACCTTTAAATTTTAAAACTCAGACTAAATGGAAACTTTTCAGTTGCCATAAACCTGTTCTGTCTATGTGAAAAACCCAGTTCCAAAAATCAATTGATTTTAGATGGTTATTTAAAAGATAGTGACCCATTTATTTTTTGCATACCAGGATTTAAAAGCACACTGGGTGAGAATGGCATTAGAAACTGGAAGTCCTTAGGACGTGGAAAAAAGTGTGTAAAATAGTTCTATGAAGAAAAATAAACCAAAAAATAACTTAAAACTTGCTATAAAGGGACGCTTTGTGCATTTTAAAAATGGATACTTACACAAGGCAAAAGCTAAATTATTTTTGTCAATTAATTTTCTATATTGGACGAAGATAAAAACATATTTCTAAACTTAGCAGTAAAAGAAAAACATACTCAGACATATTCAGCGAAATATTCAAGAATTTCGTTACTGACCCTTAAAAAATTCGAAATAACAAGCGACAGGTATTAGTTTAGATTACGATAACGCCGTGTCAAACATTGGACGTCTACGAATTGAAAAATTATAATTGGACTAATGAGTGGTGTGGAATAGGAACTGGTAAATGTGTATGCACTGATTTTAGTTGAATGTCAAACCTAAGAATATATAGTTGTTTTCAGTAATGAACTTGAATAAACTATGAAATAGACTAGTTTCCCGATAGACGTTAACATTGCACGAATGAGATGTCATTTCATACTTTACAGTAGCAGTGCTGATGTCCTCCAACATGATTACTTCCATAGCAAAATCGTATAAGCAGTGGCGAGACAATAGCAAAAAGGAGCACGTACCTCCGAAACTAATGGAGAGTTCTGAAAGAATCACCAACTGCTGCAAAAGTGGCAATCTTAGGGCAAGAAAACAAGAAGTGGGGAAGTACAACTCTTATGCCTAAAGGCTTCTGCAACTAAAAGATTTATAGTAGGTAGTAGTGATGGCTGCCGGTACTTCTGAACTTCTCTCTCCGACAGTCAGTGGGAACAATCGATAACACTCGAGATAGATTATTAAAACAGCCCATACTTACACAAAAAAATCATCAATTCAAGTCAGAAGTACTTGACTGCAGGAAATTTTTTATAGAGAACGGATTTTAGCAAATCCCAAATAAATTCCAGAAAAGAAGGGAAAGAATGTTACTGAAAATAAAATTATTTTGTCGACACTTTGGTTTAGGAATCTTCCAGAACTTGAAATTCCTGAATAATTTAAATAGCTAGGATGTTCTTTTGCGAAGCTACGACTTAAAAGAATACGGCTATCTGAACAGAAATCTGGGCGGAGTCAGATAGTTCAGCCAGTTTCAGAATCCTCCCTTTGTAAACTTTTGTCAGATACGATGAAGCAAGTCAAATTTGCCGAGATAATGGGAAAAATTGGGAAGCATGCAGAAAAGCGATGAAAAAATTAAAAAGACAATCTACTAGTAAATAGACTATTCATAAACCTAAAATATCTTTCTAGAAAAATAAAAGGTAGATTTCCATAAGTCATTAGATGGAATAATGAAAATTGACCAGAAATCAAAGTTATCTATTAATTAGTAGCAATCATTGTCATCCTAAAATTTGCAAGAGCGCTTTGAACAATACAGCCTTTGGCCTCTATTCAAGTGAAGTTGAGAGCCTATTTCTGTTTTAAAAAATATATAAATATAAGAATAAGGACATCGTTAAAGAGGATTTTATTGAGTTTTATTTTTTATGAATAAATTGTTTGAATAATTTATATTTGGACTCACTTGTTTCCAAGAAGAGGAAATTATTTAAAAGTTAGGAAGAAAGTGAATTTATATATATATATATATAAGTATTATACATATATATATTATATAATATTATATAGTATATTAAGTATATATATATATAGTATATATATTATTATATATAATGTAATATAATTAATATATAATATAATTATATATATACTATATTATATATAAATTATAATATAGATAATATATATATATAATATAGTAATTATATAGTATATGAATATATATATATAGATATATATATATATATATAAGTATATATTAAATATATAGTATATATTATAATAAAATATTATATAATTATATACTATATATATATATAAGTTATAGATATAATATATATATATATTATATATATATATATAATAGGTAATATATATAATATAATGATATATTATATATATAATTATTATATATATATAGTAAATATATATGTTATATAGTATATATATATATTATATATATATATAATAATATATGATAATAATATAATAATTATATATATTAAGGGTGATTCTAAAGCTCTGCGAAAAACTCGGATGGCTGATAGAACAAACGATAATGAAGACAGTTATTTGTTAAATAACCTATGTGTGTATACGCTTCGTTTCAAGAGTTACGGTGATGTATAGTACACTAGTTTAATGTTGTGTGACGCGGTCGCATGTGACGGTTACTGCCAATTTTAATTGTTTGTGCGTGCGTACATGTGTGTACGCTTAACGTCCTTGTGAACACGTGCAATGACCTTTACCTTGCCGCAATTTAATCGTTGATTATTCAATCCAATGGTAGGCAGTCAGATCTACGAAGGATTCATTGAACAGCACTCTTCCCGAGTTATACCGATCATTATAATGTGTACGGTGCGGCGGAACGGAAATGGACGAAGGAGCGCACCTCATGTACCTGGGAACGGGGTTTTCCGCACGGAGAAATCAACCCCCACCACAGCCAGTGATTGCTCCGCCTTCACAGCGCCTTTGAATAATGGGAGACCGCTTTGTCACGGCTGCATTGTGAAGACCGCGTAATACGAGGGACTCCTGCGTTTTGAAGAAGAGGTGCTTGAGTAGAGTCCGCCAATACGACCGCGTTCAACTTAGGCACACGCGCATTTGCCTGCAATGGTGTTTAAATCATTCGTCTGTGGGTTCGGTCTTTGCAAGGAGCAAAGCCCTCCATGTCATTACACCTATCAGAAGAGTACAAGACTTGGACCTTGAGTACAGATTTAACGCACGCGACACATTATCATAACATTAGAATATCCGCAAAGATCTCCGGTACGAAGTAAACGACGGCGTCAAACAACATCCGTGTTCTAACCTTAGCATATACGTTAACTTTGAAACGAACTGCATACAACACAGCCTTATTTAACAATAAATGTTCTTATCGTTTGCCTCTATCATCCCTTTCCGAAGTTTGTCGCAGAGTTTCTGAAAATCACACCCTGTGGTAATATAATATCAGTATATATAGTATATAGTATATAGTATATATATATATAAGTATTATATATATATATAATATATATATTATTATATATAATTATATATATTAATAATATTACTATATATATATAATATATATATTATATAAATTAATATATATATATATATATGATATATATATATATATATATATTATAGAGTATAATATATATATAGTATATATCAATATTATATAATATATATATATAATAATATATATATATAATATATATTAATTATATTTATATGATATATATTTATATTATATATATATATATATATATATATAATTATAATATCGTATATATTATATATATATATATATATATAATAATTAATATATAAATAATATAATGATTATATATATAGTATATATATAATATATAGTAATATATCATATATATATAAGATAATTGAACAAATAATAAATAATAACATAAGTTAAATAATAAATAAAAATTTTAAAAAAATTATATATATATATATATATTATAAGTATATAATATATATAATATCTACAATATTTATAGTATATATTATATATATATATATTACGTGTATATATAGCTATATTATTTGTAATATCGTTTTTGAATAAAATTGATGTTATATTATGTTGCAGGCTCATAGTTTCAACTCAGAAATATTTAAACTTTAGATGAATCTAAAAATGATTTTTATTCTTTTTGATAAAAATAATAAATTTATATTTAGTAACAAGTTTTAAAAAAATATTAAATTAACAATTAGAAAAATGAATATCCTTTCTGTAGTTTCTTACATTCTATTTTTATGAATATTTCTAAAGTTTTAAATCTAAGCTAATAAATATGTCATTAACAAATATTTAATTTCATCATACCCTCAAAATTTTGTATCAGAATTAATGATTTCATGACTGTAAATGGAGAAGGAATTATAACTAGGGTCGGAGTCGGAGCCTGGGGAGCCGGAGCCGGGTAATTTAAAATGCTGAGTCGGAGCCGGAGTCGACCGGCGTAATTTTTAAAAAAGCTTATATGCGGAGCCGAGCCGGAGTGGACCGATAATTTAAAATGCTGGACGGCCGGAGCCGCTCGAGCCGAAAAGAATTTGGCCGGCTTCCGCAGCCCTGGTTTACAGAGTCTTAACAATGTACTCTTTTTCTATACCACGCTTATGTACGCTATAACAGCAATATACAGCTTTGTTTAGCGCAACTTTGAATATATTAATTTCCTTTCGGGCTATTTGCAACAGTAAGTTACACGAACAACTATTGAACCGGGACTTGGAAATCTGGAAATCCTGGAATCCCTGGAAGTATCCAGATTTTGGAAGTGTGTCCAGTTTCCAGAACTGGAACTACTGGAAGAGTACTGATGAAAAATTTAGTAATTCAAGTAAATTTTCTGGAATGGTATGGGTTGTTCCAGGATCCAGGAGAAATCTGAATCTGAACTGAATCATATATATAATTATATATATATATAATATGAATAATATTTATATAATATATCAAGTATATATATAATATAATATATAATATAACTATATATATTATATAGGTACATGCATAGCAAATATGTACATGCATAGAGAATATGTACATGCTTAGAGAATCCGTTCATGCAAGAGAGAATACACGCATAGCCACAACGCACACACCGCACGGCACCCCGCCCGCACTCCCTATATATAATATACATAGTATATATATATATAATAATAATATAATATAATATATATATATAATATATATATATTATATTATATATATATTATATTATAAGATATATATATATAATATATTATATCACATCATATTATTTTATAATAAGTGAAATGATTACAACGTGCGCGCCATACCTATTCATTATTATTATTCGCGTGCCCGCCCCTTCCGAAGCCGCTGAAGCTGCAGCCACCTCTTCCCGTTCAATTTCGCTCGCATCAACTTTAAAATAAAATGAGGGACAATTTGGAGGAGAGAAGGAGAGAGGGAAGAGAAGGGATTGAACCAAGAAAGGAATATCTAATGTATACTTAAGCTAAAGGTTGTAATGTTCAAGTGCTGTCAATTATATGACTAAGAACAAATTGGCCTGGAATTCCAAGAGGGGAGAGAAAAATTTTTAATTACCTTAAATTGTAAAGGTTTAAAAATTTATGACTTTTGTAAGAGGGGGGAGATTTAATTACTTTGTATTGAACCCTCACTTCAACTTGACAGGTTTAAAAAATTTATGACTTTTTGTAAGAAGGGGAGATTTATTCCTTGTATTGAACCCTCACTTCAACTGAACAGTTTTAATGATTTACGACGTAACAATTGAACAAAGACTTTGGAACTAAGCAGAATAATTAATCGGTTTCTACCTTTCTATTAAAGAGAAAGAAAAGAGGGAATTAATTTCATTTTACATAATTTCTTTAAAATAACAGTTTATAAAAAATTTTATGACCTTTAAGTCTAAATATTAACGGTTGTAGGAAGACTTTCTCACAATACACAATATTATTATAATTATTTATTATTATGTTTATTATTATATTATTATTATTATTATATTATTATTAAGTATATATATTACTTATTATGTATCACAATAATATATATAGTTAATATATCATTATATATATATATAATAATATATATATGTATATAATCATATACTATATATATATATATATAGTATATATCTAATATATTATCTATATATATATATAATTATAATATATTAAGTAATTATATATATATATATATAAAAGATATTGATAAGTATATATATAATATATAATTATAATATATATATATATAGTAATAGAAGTATATATAGTAATAGCATTGTATTGGTACACAGTATCAAAAACATACGTACATCCATGAACATGAGCTACATTACATTACATACATACATACATACATACAATACATACAATACATATAATATAATATATTATACTATATATAAATATAATATAATATAATTAGTAATATATATATATTATAGTATGACGATATATATATATAGTATTATAGAAAGACGCGTGCAAAGACTCAAATTTCATAATTTTGAACAATGAACAAAAAGAATCTTATATATATTATTAATTATTATGTATTATTATTATATAATTAATTATTATATTATATTATATAATTAATATCGTATTATATTATTATTATTATTATATACTTATTATTATTATTTTATTAAGTATTATTAGTTATGTTTTATATATATATATTATATATTATATAAACTATATATATATATAATATATTATATATATAATATAAATAATATATATATATTATATTTACATCTATATAAATAATAATATATATATTATACATATATAATATTATTATCTATATTACTATAATCTCCTTATAATATATTTATATTATATGATATAATATTTTATATAATATATATATATAGATATATTATACAATATTATCTGAATATGTAAATAAGCCGATCAGGCAGATGACATTTCTATTGTTCAAAATCTCGTTTTTCCTTTTTTAATCGTCATTTTGATTTGTTCGCTGTTTTTTATTTTAATTCATTTTAATAATTATTATAGTTTCATTCTTCTTGATTTTAATTTTTGTTTAAAGTTAAAATTTAAATTATTTCTTTTTTAATTTAATTTGTTTTCTTTTTAAAGTCTTTGGCTTTCATTCTTTCTTAATGAAAAAAAATTCGGAACTAAAAGGTTGAAGCTAGTAAATCAATAAACGTAAATCAAACTGTCTTCCAGCCACCTTCCTACCTTGCCATGATCTATTGATCTATTGATCTATTGATACTAATTGATGATAGTTGATCTTTGATCAAGTACAATTTTTGTAATAACATATCTCGAAAAATTTTTTATTATATTGTTCTGTTTTCTTAAAATATTTTTTTTTCACTAAACAATTAATCTTTGTTATGTTAAAAAGCTAAAATATTTGTATTTCGTAATATACCCCAAACCAGTAAATCAGTAAATCAGTAAATCAAGTAAATCAGTAAATTCAAAGTAAATCAATTTAATCAATCTGCCTTGCCGCCACTCTCCTATCCTCATATCTATTTGATCGTATTGATCTATTGATCTACTTGATCTACTTGATCAATCATATTGTTGTATACATAACACAACAACTTTATTTATTTTGTTTGTTTTTCTTAAAACATTATGTTCTTACTATAATAAATTTATTTATTTTAGTTTTATTATTTTATTCAAAAAGATATCTATTATACCTTTGTCTGTCTTTAACATTATTTGTGTTTATTTTTCTTTAAACATTTTCGTTTTTACTAAAAAAAAAAAAATTATCTTTACTGTAAGCTTTGGTCTTTGTAATCATTTGCCATGGTCAAATAAGCAGTTAAATTCAATTAATAAATTACTAAATCAAACTGCCCTCCAGTCACCTTCCTATCCTTCCATGATCCATGATCAATTGATCTAATTGATCTATTGACTATTATAGATTTAAAATCATATTTTGATATAACATAGACACAAAACTTTTAATTTATTCTTGTTTTGTTTTCTTTAAACATTATGTTTACTATAAAATTTTATTATATTTTAAGTTTTATTTATTTTATTGCAAAGGAAACTAACCTATTTTTAAAATCTTTTGTATTATTTTGTTTTATATTTCTTAAACCATTTTGATTTTAACTAAAAATTATTCTTTTATGTTTACAACTTTAAAAAATTGTATTTTTACATACCCTAAAGCGTATCAGTAAATCAGTAATCAAATTGCCCTTCCAGTCACCTTCCTATCCTTCCATGATCCTTATTTGATATCATTAATTGATCTATTGATCTATTGATCTATTGATTCAGAACATATTTTGTATAACAATATTTCTAAAATTTTAGTTATTTGTTTTGTTTGGTTTCCAGTTTTAATGTTTTCTACTTAAAAGATTTTATTTATTTGTTTTATTTTCTTTAAACATTTGCGTTTACTAAAAAATTTTTCTTTTATGTTTTATAATCTTAAAATATTTGCATTTTTACATACCTAGAAACAGTGAAACTCAGTAAATCATAAATCGTAAATGCAGTAAATCAGAGTATAATCAGTAAGTCGAGTAATCAGTAAATCAGGTAAATCAAAAAAGTAAATTCAGTAAATCAGTGAAATCAAACTGCCTCATACCAATCGTGATCTATGATCTATTGACTATTTGTCTATTATTCTATTGATCTATTGATCTCTTATTCAAGTCATAATTTGAGTATCAAAGATTAAATATCAATTATTTATTTTTTGTTGTTTTGTTTCTTTAAACATTTCTTTTTTCTTAAAAACCAAATTATTTTGGTGTTGATAGATTTATTTGCATTTTTACATACCCTAAAGCAGTAAAGGTCATTAATCAGTTAATCAATACACACACTCTATTCCTCCTTCGCCCTATTCGGATCTTGCTATCTATCTCAACCAAAGAGTTATTCATCATTGACTTCAAGCAACATTTTGTCTAACATAACATAAAGATAAATTCTTTGCTGTAGCTGTGTTGTTGAATGTTGCGTTGTTTGTTGCTGTTGTTGTTGAATGTGTTGATTCTGAATGTAGGATGCTATCTGTTCATCTCTGTTGTATTTAAGAGATCGTATGTTGAGCATTGGTTGTTGTTGTTGTGTTGTTGTTGTTGCGTTTTTTTAAAGTAAATTTTAATATAAATTAACAAGTTAGAATGAATAATATAGAACACTTTTTCATACCTATCTCGAGAGAGAGAGATAATATTCCAATGTCACGGTAGAATATTAACTATATGTAGCTCATACTGATAACAAAAATCATAATACTCATCCTAGCCTACATACTGACATAGAGCATTCATTACTCCGTCAATCCACCTAGAAGAGTTTCGAACTCACCAGCAGTAATCGCTGTACAAATTACTCATTAGAACAACGGTAGGATCAATTGCTCTCTACTAGACCCTAAGCATTGAGGATACGTATTACTAGTCTTTTACGCTCACAGGGATACTCCATCAGAGAACTGTATTGCTTATCCATCCGACGGGCAGCCCAATGAAATCGAGGATGACTCATTAATTCTTAAATCGTTTTGACACATGTGAAGGTAAACGAATGTATTACTTGTACCGGATATCTTTTGAACACATGAGAAGTGAACGAAGATTTATTACTTTGTTTCCTTTTGTCCTTACTTAACATCTGTTTTTATCTTAAACAGTATTTTTATTATTATTATTATTATTATTTATTATAATTATTATATATATTATTATTATTATTAACTTAATTATTATTATTATTATTATTATTATTATTATTATTATTTCCACACTTCATGATCCAATCGTGCTCTGGTACATTTCCCTTACCCCTAGTTTGTGGACTCCGACATATATTATCTATCCCATCCCCACTTGACTCCACATTAGGCAGGCTAGTGCTATTTTCACTATTATCTAATCCCACTTTCTCTGCACTCCTACATGGTACTTTTCCGAATTCGCTTAATTGTTGTTGTAACTATTCCCTTCTCTTTTTTCATTTCCCTTGTCCTTATTCTGAGAGATATCTCTTGAACATCCATCACAAGATCTCTGAGTTCATCGTAAAACTTACTTACCTCTGCTATACCCAATGTATCACCATTTATGATTAGTTATCTCATCTGATAAACCTTCATCTGATAACCATCATTAGTTCCCCGCTCCTCCTCCAGTAAGTTATCCATTATTAACTGGTTACTTTTAGTTGCATCAATATGACTCGCCTTATTACTTTTATATCCAGACCTATTCACTTTAATTTTTGATGCCCCCTTTGAATCTTTTATTCCACTAAAATTAATTCCTTTCCCTCCAATCCTAATACATGTTCTTCTTTGCACTCCTTCTTCTCTTTTTTCCTTTAGCAACCTGTAAATGGGATGTACTAAAAACTATTGTGGCTCTCTCCACCTCCTAAGTTGAGACTGATGTGCCCGTATTTCTTCAACGGTTCCATCCTCTCTCTCATGTCCTAATAGATAACTTACCCCATTAGATAAAATTATCTTAATTACATGCTGACCCTCGAACCTCTACTCTATCTTGCTTACATTTAATCTACCCTTAGTAGTGACTTCTTTAATCCTTATCATCTAATTCAAAATTTCTAAACCTATTTGTAGCCTCTCTAAATAATTAGTTCTCCTTCACTCCCAACTGTAATTTTTGTCTAGCTGCTTTTCGAAAATTCATTATAAAATTATAAAGAGAATCTCCCGTAGCACTGTGAACAGTACTGTTATAACCCCACAATATTTTCCCTATCCATAAATCCCATTCATTTTCCTTTGTACTTGTTACTCTCATCAATTCATACAGCGTTCTTACAGTCCTTTTATCCAATTAGTTGGAACTGGGATATAAGTAGTTTTTGCATTTTCTATTTCCCATTCTCTTAACATCTCTTCAAAAGGTTTGCACACAAATTCTAATACGTTATCACATAACATTCTCTTCAGCTTATATGCACACATAGGCAACAAAGTTTCACGGACTACCTTTGATACATGAGAACTAGTTTTGTTTCTCAATGGGGCTGCATACCCAAATTTACTTTTGTGATCTACCATAATTATCATCCCAATGTTACCCCTTGCAGTAACCAGTAACGATACACAATCTATTACCACCATCTCAAATGGTTCATTTACATCTAATTGTAAAATTTGTGGGTCGCAGCTTTTATTCCCTTACTTTCCTTTCTGGCAATTCTTCACAGTAGTGACTACATCATTCTAACTAAATATTCCTTCAAAAAAGGGTTAATATCCTTCCCCTTCATACATTCCCATAATTTAAAATTTCCCCAAATGCCCATATTCATCAAGAACTAACTTGACCACTCTATTGCTCCTGAAACGGAAAACACTGGAGCGAAGGCTTTATCATTTTTCAATTTCCTATTAAAATAGACAAGAACTGTAGACACTACAAAATTCAATGAAAATTTCTTAAATTCCTGCTAGAATGGTTTCCACTCTTCTCCTACAATCTGACCCCTAACAGAATATCTCAGCTCCTTAATCATTGAGCAGTTTTCCTACATATTAGCAATGTCCTCAATGTCTAATATCTCGTTATCATCCATACCTACCATCATACATTCTAAAAATCCAGCAACCCCTACTGTATCTCGTTGCAGTCTAATTATTTCCTGGTTACTCCATAATATCCTCTCACTCCCTACATCTACAGATAAGCTATTAAGTTTTAAAAACTCGATACCTATCAAGAACATTTATTTTAACATTTGTGGAGTACTTAAGCATTAACTAGAGAAACCTGAGCCCCTGCATCGATCAAACTACAATATACTTTATTATTCACCCGTACCTTTACTTCCATTCTACCACTAACTCCATGCATACAAAATACAGTAGGAGTATTATCTAGAGTCTACATTTAGATCTTTCAAGTCCTCATTTTCAATTCCTGGATCATTTTCTTCATCTGCCTCAAAAATCCGTTCATAACTTTCTCCACTACCCAATTATAGTGAACCCCACTTAAACATTGTAAATGTAATTCATTAAGATTACCCCCTTTAACACCAGCTCCACGATATACCACTGGCTTTTTCCCTCCACAGTGAACATGAATTACCACCCTGTACAGATTACTGACAATTATCAACACCTCTTGGAATGGCATTATCCCAGGATTACACATACTCCTC
Source organism: Trachelipus rathkii (assembly GCA_015478945.1). Classification (NCBI taxonomy): domain Eukaryota; kingdom Metazoa; phylum Arthropoda; class Malacostraca; order Isopoda; family Trachelipodidae; genus Trachelipus; species Trachelipus rathkii. The sequence goes on from JABUQX010033228.1 coordinate 38,655, forward strand.
AGCTCTTTCATAAACTTTGCCACTTTTCTGATACCAATCTGTTCTGGTCTCTTACACACTTCTGTCATGACTTCCTTTCTCAACTCAATTACACTATCAGGTACCCTACTAGATAAACCATCCTTCACTAAATCTCGCAATCCATACAAAATGCTCTCAAACAAAGAATCACCACCTCCAGCACTTTGATGCCCAATCATCAAACCTTTCGGCAAATATAGGGGGTTAAAAGTAAGATCTCCATTTTCCTGTTCACCACCAGGCAATCTTGACATCAGATCTGCTAATTCACTCTTTTCACCAGGCAAATACTCCACTGAATAATCAAAATCGCTCAAATCCTGAAAGGTCCTAGCTAGTCTACTATCCACTGTTCTTACTCTGTAAATATACTATAGGTTGATGATCTGTCTTCACTACAAACCTAAAACCATACAGAAATGGTCGAAGCGACTTTAAGCAAAATCTCAGGGCAGCAAGTTCTCTTTCAATCGTGGAATATCTCCGCTCAGTTGCATTAAAAGCCTTTGATACATATGCAATCACTCTCTTCCGTGGAATTCCATCAATCATTTGTTCTTGCATCAAACACCCACCCATACAGTATCCACTGGCATCGGTATATACTTCAAGTAGACTTGCACCTTTATCATAGTCAGGATACGCTAACTCCACATTTTCGCCAATCTTCGCCTTCAGTTCTTAAAATGCATTCACCATTCGTTCATTCCACTTTAGAATGGTACTTTTCCTCTTTCCTGTCCACTCAGTTAATGGTTTCATATATCCCAGATAATTCTCTTCATGAACTCCTTTTCCACCTCTAACCAATCCTAGAAAATTCTCTCAACTTTCCGCACATTTTTATTCGTCTAGGAAATTCCTCACCTTGCTCATAAATTTCTCAGCTTTTCCTCAAATCCAATGCAATTAACCTTATGACCTGGAGAGAACTCTACTTCCTGCTGAAACCATTCACACTTTGCTACTTTAACCCTTTACACCTACTTTAAGGTGAGGCTGAAAAGATAAAAAAAAAAATTCAAATAAAAAATCAGCCATCGTATTACTTGGCTTTTGAAATATGTTAAAAAAAAACACAATTTTCATGATGAACATAGCTCTTACCCCTCAAACCCAGAAATTTCATCCTTGTTGCATTACGTTGCACTCTCTCTAGCATCTCTAAGTCTTTCTTTAAATAAGTGGGGCACAAACTTGTGCACAATACTCTAATACTGGCCTTACATAGCTATTATACAGTTTTACTTATAACTTTCTTGCTCTTGTAAACAACATTGCGATTTTTTATGCCCAGACTTTAGATTTCTTTTTTTATAACATTT